>JAPKLX010000531.1:30730-81271 GCA_026898415.1 Leonotis leonurus
TTGAACCTAGATTTAAGATAATCGTCACCCTAGACCTTTATTCTCTTGTTTACCTAATTTACCGTTTTCCGTTAATTAGCTTTAATTCTTATCCCAATTTGATTTAGAGTGTTCTAAGACTTATTTTATTTCATAAAAGTGCTTTTAATTATTGCCCTGCATAGCCTTCCACGAGATTCAATATTCGAATCGACTTTATGCGTACTACAATTTTTTAGTGTACGTTTTTAGTCGAACAGTCAAATAATAAATTTTTATCAAACAAAAAAATAGTCATTTTTTTAAATTACACATAAAGTGATTATATATACCAATAAATTTTTCACGAGATAAGTCTTCATTTAACACTTATATTTTGCAATGATATAATTTTTAAGTAATATAAATTTGCAATTATATTAATAAATTATAACATAACGAGATTTTTCTTCAACACAATCTACATTAGATAAATTATTGTCAATAACATTTATTTCTAATAATTTGTCAATTTATACCACCTTTAAATATGAGAAATATGTCAAAATAGTCATTTTGATAAAAAAAAAATCCAAATTTTAACCACCTAAAATATTATTGTAAAATAATAGTCATTCTCTAATATATAAGAATTATATAAAAAGAACAAATATGAGTACCCTTAAACTCACCACTCATCACCTTTTGGTTATCCATCATCCCGCCACTTGTGGATATTAATCACGTGTGAAACATATAATATTAATATTTAAGAGATATTATATATAAT
Organism: Leonotis leonurus; assembly: GCA_026898415.1. Classification (NCBI taxonomy): domain Eukaryota; kingdom Viridiplantae; phylum Streptophyta; class Magnoliopsida; order Lamiales; family Lamiaceae; genus Leonotis; species Leonotis leonurus. The sequence continues at coordinate 31,479 of JAPKLX010000531.1, forward strand.
TTTAGGAAATACTTTACATATAATTTTTAGAAAAATATAAAAAATATGGTTAATATTAGGTGGGTGAGTGAATATTTAATGGACATTTTGATGGATATTTCATAGGTATATCGCGAATAATTTTTGTGATTAAAAATAATAACTATCCATATACAAATAAAAAAGATATTAAAATATACCCATGAAACTATGCGTGAATTTCAAATTTGTCTCTAACTCACATCTATTACAATATTACTATTAGATAATCACACGTAACTTGTTATTTATAATCACTACCCATACATGTCGTATCCGATTGTCATTCCTACTTTTGATCCACATAAATATTTTATATGAAAAAAAAATCATTATTTGATTTGACATAGAGTGATTATGTACCAATAAATTTTACACGGGATGAGTCTTCATGTAACACATATATTTTGCAACGATATAATTTTTAATTAGCAAAAATTTGCAATTATGTTAATAAATCATAAGGTAATGTGATTTTTTATAAATACATTCTACATAAGATAATTTATTGTAAAAAATATTTATAATTACGTAAGATAATTTATTCTAAATAATATTTTTAATAATTTGTTATTTTTTATTAATTTTAAATAGAAAAAGGTTAAAATAATCGTTTTAATATACCAAATTCAAATTTTAACCACTTAAATTGTATAGAAAAATATAGTAATTATGTATTTAGATTTTCTCAATCACCCTTTATTAACAATATCTTTTAATTTTATAGTTAATAATTCATAAATACAAATGATTAGATTTTTAATTTTATATTTATGATTATTCTTTGAGTTTACTATAATTTTACTATAATTATGTATCTAGGTTCTCGCAAATTATTACGAGGTCGATTGCACGTGGCAAGCTAACCCCGGTCGAATCTCTATGGAAAGCTTAACAGGGCGATTCTAATCCTAAGTGTTATTAACATGAATGAAGGGAAATTCTAAACACTCTGAACCGGAATAAAACAAGACGTGCAAGAATAAGATAAATAACAAAAAATAAACATACAAGCGGGATTCCAGATTCAAGGGTCCAGAATCAAGAAATTCTATAACTAGTTAAATCATGCTTCTCCCTTCATGCTATTGTTCGTAAATCAAGGACTTCCTAAAAGTTAGTCTAACTAATCACTTACGTTTTCTCAATTAGACAGCAATCAAAACTCTCGCACTAGATTACCCTAATAGGAGTTCCTCAACTACAAACAATGATCCGAAGCTAATTAATGACTTCCTAAAGTTGTTTAATCACTAACTTTCGTATTTGACAATTAAGTTGTAATTCTAACTTACGTACTCGGATTACACAATAGGAAAGTCAATAACAACCACGAATATGATTCATTTGTTTCCAATTTAGAATCATTGTTTGATTTCACTCTAAGTCTATATCGGAATAATCTCTCGATATCAACCAATAACGATAAATCAAAACAGTGATCAGACGTTTTAATTAAACAAGCACAAGTAAATCAAAGGCATAAATCGAAAAGCAATCAACAACGAATTAAAAAAACTTCTAAAACTAGGCAGAGAAAGACAATCAATCCGTAGAACAATCGAAATAAGGACTAAACATGCTTATAAAGATTGAGTCTCGGATTGAGAGCCAAACTCGCCCTCAATCCTTCATACCAAGTAGAAATTACAAGCAAAAAGTACTAAACTAGAGTTCTAAGATTACAAGTTCGATTTCTATTTTTGAGAGAGAGGAAGTTAGCCCTTGAAAATGGTCTGAAAAAAGCTTAAAAACCCGCTATTAACTGTCAGCCAGCGGCCTCTGGGAAGCCAGCTGTCGCTGGCTTTGCCTCTTTGTCCGCTGCTGCAGCACAGGCCCAGCGACCGCTGGCCTGTGCAAAATAAGAAATTTTTGAAAAGACAGAATTGAAGCTTGTCTCGATATGAATCCATAGTGGTTGACGGATTTAAATTCGGAGTTGTAACGAAGGAGAACCGGCCAAAAGAAAATTGTTGCGCATTGCGCAATAATTTTGCGTATGGCCATGCTCTCGCGTTCTTTCTCCTCTCATCTTCTGCCCGTAACTCCTAGCAAGCTCCCGTCCGGTTTCCTCGGCTTTGTTCGGCTTAGCACATACGACATAATCGGCACCAATTCATCTCTTATCCGTCCTTCAATCACCATCCTACAACAAACACGAAAACAACAAAAACCGGCGTAATACAAAATAAAAAGACACGAAAACAAAACAAACTAAAACCAAGACACGACGAAACATTAACAAAAAATACACCAAAAATGAGCTAAACATAATAAAATAGATGTTATAGAACCTAACCTTTAAATATAAAACTCAAATTTCATTATAAAACTCAAATTTTTAAATAGATAATAACATTTTTAATATTTAAATTTTTTATCGTAAAATATATATATATTTAAAATTTTATATTTATAAATTATAATATTAGATAATTTTTTTTCGATTTTCGACAAATTACACACTAGTATCGTATTTATTTGGAATATATATATATTTTTCTCTATTTGTAATTAATTAATATATTTTTTCTGTTCGTAAAGTACATACAAAAATTGAAGAATTTAATATATTCTGCAGTTCATGCGTCATCTAATTCATCAATGAACTATAGTACCTAATTTCACTAAATGATAAATCCATTAAATTCCAGTGAGAGTGAATTTTATTTATATCTCCAAATAATGCTTCCTACGGAATCAATTAGTACGATAGTTTTGTAAATGAACTAGACATCACTTTCGCTTACTGCTCCATTTGAATAATAATAAATTGAAAGGTCACAACAATGCTGCTTCTTGTTTGATCATATTTGGATAAAAAATTTCACATGTTAAACTCTATATTTTTGTTCTTAATAGTACGTTATGATCAAATTTATTTATCAACATGGGTGTTAGCTACAAATTGTACAAATATATTCCCTCCGTCCCGCCCAATTTGTTACATTTGCTTTTGGGCATGGGATTTAAGAATAGTTTGAAAGTAGTACAAGTGGTGATAGAAATATATATTATTTAAACTTGCGTTAGTAATAAAATTGTCTTAAAAAGTGATCGAGCTTAATTTTCGAGGTGAAATTAAAAGCTGGTTAGAAAGTAATGACAAGGGATTTACGTGGTTCGACTTTTAATGAAGTCTACGTCCACGGTGAGGAGAGCTGTTGTCTTATGATTTAGAGTAAAAATTACAGAATGTGCGTCCCTCTAATCTAGCTTTGAGAGACTATTTATAGATAATTTAGAGGCGGTTTATAACAAGTGGGCCGAGGTGTTGGGCTTATGGGCCGAGCTATTGGGCCGAGCTGCTCTCATGGGCTGAGGTGCTACTGGGCCGAGCTGCTCTTGGGCTGATCCGCTAATGGGCTTCTGTTGGGCCTTATTTGATGGGCCATATCCTATCACATCCCCCCTCAAAAGAAGATCGGCACCGAAGTGGAGATCTTGACGAGGTTGACGAAGTGATGATCTGGACGAGGTGAAGATCTCGCATTTGCCGAAGTCGAGGTGAAGATCTTGTAGTTGCTGAAGTCGAGGTAGTAATCGAGGTGGTGGAAGAGCTGTTGTGGAAAGTCGTGTGTGACACGTGTCTCTTGTCTACTGGAGGAGGCGAAGAGGCGGGATTTTGAAAAAGGGGCAGTTGGGAAAAAGTGATTTGATGTTTATAAAAGCTTCTTTCGGAAGCTAAAAAACACTTTTCACCTTTTGCAATCCCTACTTTCGCTTTCCAAACTTAGAAAAAGCTCTCTACCTTTCTGCCATTGTCGATTTCGAGCTCGAGAAAAATTCTTCAAATCTTCTCAACAAGTAAGTCTTTGCCATTATGGCTTCTTCGTCTTCTTCTTCTTCTTCTTCTTCTTCTTCTTCTCGCACCCCAGTCAATCTTGAGGTAGTAGAGTCGCCCTCGCCGAGTAGGAATTTTCCGGCGAGGGTTTCGGTTAGGGTTTTTACCCGTGCTTTTTCCCCTCCTGTATATAGGGAAGTAGAGTTTTTGCCCTTGGTTGGGTCTGATGCGGTACTCGAATTTTCGTCCACCATGAGCGACTCGCACATGGTGAATCTGGCCCGGAATTTTGTATTTCCGGAGTCGATGGAGTTAGTTCGTCCTCGGGCGGAGGATAGGGGTAGCTCTCCGCCCGTAGGTTTTTTCACTGTTTACGAAGACTATTTGCATTTTGGTCTTCGTTTTCCTTTGAGTCCCATTTTTGTTGAGTTTTTGGAGAGGTGGAGGCTGCCTTTGGGGCAGTTAGCACCGCCGTCGATCAAGCAGATCGTCGGTTTTTGTATAGAGGTCGGTAGCCGCGGCGGCTCGGCCTCGTTAGATTCTTTGCTTCGCTTCTTCAGGGTGAAGCGTGCGCCGACGGGGTGGGTATACCTTTCCCCTACTAATAAATTTAAGCTGGCCACCCCGTCGAAGGTGGCGAACTGGCAGAAGAAATTTTTCTTCTGCCGAGCACAGGGAGTGCCTCAGCACGATTGGTCCTCGGCCAAGTTTGGGCCGCAGCTGAGGGTGGATCCTGTCGGCGAGGTCGAGGCGAGCCTGGCGAACCTCGGCACAATTAAGAGGAAATACGCCGAGGCTGAGCTGTCGAGGCACGGGCTGAGCCCCTGTGACACCGTCGCCGACGTGGATCCGGGTGAGGTTTCGGGTTGTGTTGTCTGACCTCGTTTCCCCGAACTAGATTTTAATGTTTTGCTTTACTTCTGCAGTGGATCCCGAAGTTTTGCAGGCGGCGCTGAGGAGGAAGAAGAAGAGGTCGAGAATCTCTTCGGCCACCGAGGAGACGCCGCGCCGGGAGAGGGTGGAGACGGTGGAGACCGAGGTGACTCCGCCCGTGATTGATCTGGCGTCGCCTCGGAGGGAGGTGGTAAGAGGCCCGGAAGCTCGGGCATCCGGGTCGGGGTCGGCTCAAAGGGCCCCGTTTCCCGAGGTGAGTGGAAACAGTCTAGCTATCATTTATTTTTTATCTTTAATTCTTTCTTGTACTGATATATTCTGTGCAGGAGGCGGATATGGTTCTGGATGGGCTGAACGCCCTCTCGCACTTCGTCATCGGCGGAGTCGAGCAGTTCAGGGCCCTAAATGCCGAGCTCGAGAAGGCGAGGGCCGAGGCGGCGAGGGCGGAGGGGCAGGAGGCGAGGACCCTGTCGGAGCTGTTGGCGGCGGAGAGGAAGGTGGCCGAGCTGGAGGCCGAGGTGGGCGGGCTGAAGGGCGAGCTGACCTCAGAGAGGGAGAGGATGGCCGGGGCGGCGGCCGAGCAGGGCGGCGTGCTGAGAGCGCTTGCTGAGCGGATCTTCCGCTCCAAGCACTTCGGCACCGTGGCGGCGCAGCTGGTGAGCGCGATGAGTACGCCGATTACTTCGGCAGCACTTGACTTGGTTGCCAAAGATTACCCCGAGCTTGACAAAGTCAAGTACGGGTATGAAGAGGTGACCAAGGAAGAGATGCTGCGGGAGTACGCGGAGGTGCTCGTAGAGTGCACCGCGGCCATCCCGGTGGTGGAGAGGCTCGCGCAGCAAAGGACCCTGCTATCCGAGCAGGTAGTTCGGGGCTGCCCTGTGGATTGGGATGACAATCTTGAAGCAGTCATCGCCGATCTGGCCAGGAGGTCGGCTGCCGATGCCGCAGAGGGAGGAGCTGAGGGCGGCGATGTGGGGCCCGAGGTCGGTGCGGATGGGGCTCAGTAGTTTATTATTATTTTTTTTAGCTTGTATCACGTCGCCGCTAGGGCGGCGCTTTTTCCCCAAGTATATAAAATACTTTTCCTTGAACTGTGCCTTTTGCTGAACTGTTTACTTTTTGCTTTTGTAGTCTGCTTTTGACTTCTCCACTAATGCGCTGTCTGATCAAGAAATAAACGAGCTTCGTCGGGCTGCCGAAGCTGCCGAAGTCGAGGCCGCATGTTGGAAAAGCCGAGCTGCCAACATCGAGACCGAGCTTGAGGCGAAGCTTCGGTTGGCACAGGAGAAGCTGGATGAGGAGCACGCGAGGTTCCTAGAGCTCGAAGATAAGTTTAAGCAGGTCAAGGAAGACCTTCAAACTTTTAAGGCTGTAGCCGAGGAGCATGAGGAGTATGAAGACCGTATTCATAAAAGCGGTGGCTTGACCATATATGAGGTCCATACGCAAATAAAAGAGGTCCGAGCTCGTACGAAGAAGTACATAGAGAAGTACGGCGATGATTCCTGGCAAGTTCGTGAACAGGAAGAGGCGCTTCTCAAGCTCGGATCCATGTACAAGGTTATTTTGAAGAGGAAACCGAAGCTGAAGAGATGGATCGAGTCCAAGAAGGCTTCACTCGAGGCTTCTTCTTCGGGTCGGTTGGAAGGGAGTTCGGCTGGTGCTCCTCCCATGGGTCGAACTCGGGAAGAGACTCTTGCCATCATGTCTTGAGGTGGAGGGCGACGCACTTCAGGCGGCCGAGGTCGAGCTGCGCCTCCAGGCCGAGGTCGATCTATGCCTCCAGGTCGGGGCCGAGGAGGTTTTGGCCGTGGTGAGGGGATGGCCTTTTTAGATTCGGTGCTCGGTCATGGCGCCAGCTCGAGCTCGGGTCTGGGCTTCGTGGAGAAGTACCTCAATTTTAGTAGTAGGTCTCCGGGCTCGGACCCTCCGTCTTGATTGTAATATGTATTCTTATGAAATAAAATACAACTTTTTATCGTTATTACTTATCTAAAGCTTTACTTAATTTGTACAATCAAGTTTGCTTCAAGATGTTTGTGATGACTAGTGTGTATTTCGGAGTTACTTCGTCTTATGCCGAATTTCTTTTTGTAGACGAGGCCGAAGTTTGGATGAACTTCTTTCGGTGTACTTCGAGTAGCCACTTCGTCTAAGGACGAAGTTTGGGCTTTGAATCTGCCACTTCGTCTAAGGACGAAGTTTAGGCTTTGAATCAGCCACTTCGTCTAAGGACGAAGTTTAGGCTTTCTAGTTCCTTGTTTGTCGAATTTATCGATAGGAGTGGTCTCCTTAGAGGCTACTCCAAAATTGGAGTTTTAGCTTAAGTTGGGCATGTACACAAAATAAATACTTTATAAAACCCTATAAAAAGAATAAAATCCGAACTGTTTAAATTACAAGTAGTATTTTTTTAAGTGAGAAACATGCCACGTTCGGGGTACTGGTTCGCCAGATATGTGGACGAGCTTGTACGACCCTTTGCCGAGGACATCCCGGATTTGATAAGGACCTTCCCAGGTTGCTTCTAGTTTACCGAGCTTCTCTGCCATACTAACTTCATTATTTCTGGGGACGAGGTCGCCTATTTGAAACTGTCGATGCTTCACTCGGTTATTATAATACCGAGCTACTTGCTGTTTGTATTGAGCTTCTTGTACATAGGCTCGTTCTCGCTTTTCCTCCAACAGGTCCAAGTTAGTTCGGAGACCTTCCTCGTTGGCATTGGTTGTAAAGTTTATAGTTCGGGGGCTCGGTAAACCGATCTCCACTGGAATTACTGCCTCGGTTCCGAAGACGAGGCTGTATGGTGTTTCTTCATTGGATGTCCGAGGAGTAGTTCTGTAGGACCATAAGACTTGGGGTAAGTTTTCGGCCCAATCTCCTTTGGCCTTGTCGAGGCGAGTCTTCAAACCCTTGACTATTGTCCGGTTCGTGACTTCGGTTTGGCCATTCGCCTGAGGGTGAGCTACCGAGGTGAATTTCTGTTGAATGTTAAGTTCGGAGCACCATTCTCTAAACGCCTTGTCTGTAAATTGAGTTCCATTATCCGAGACGAGGACGTGAGGTATGCCAAAGCGGCAGACTACGTTTTTCCAGACGAAGTTGAGGGCTTTTTTGCTCGTAATTTTTGCTAAAGGCTCGGCCTCTACCCACTTCGTAAAGTAGTCGATGGCTACTATTAGGAATCGCAGCTGGCCAGGGGCTTGCTCAAACGGACCAACGATGTCTATCCCCCATTGCATGAAGGGCCAGGGGCTTTGCATGCTGGTTAGCTCGGTTTGAGGTAACCTCGTCACAGTTGCATGGAGCTGGCACTTCGGACACTTTTTAACGAGGTCGACCGCGTCTTGAAACATGGTCGGCCAATAGTATCCCCATCTCATAATCTTTCCGTTTAAAGCCCGAGCTCCGATGTGACTGCCACAGGATCCTTCATGTACTTCGCGTAATATGTAGTTCGCTTGGTTGGGCCCTACGCACCTTAGAAGAGGTTGAAGATATGATTTTCTGTATAATACTCCCTGATCTAGAACATACTTGACTGATTTGCTCTGAAGCTTCCGAGCTTCAGTTTTATCAGTAGGGAGTTCACCTCTTTCTAAGTAATCCCGAAGTGGTGTTATCCAGCTCGGCTCGGCATCGGTCACAATATTCACTTCGGCTTCATCTATACTTCGAGTTGTGACATCTTCTACAGGAGAGGCTGTAGATGACGACGTGAGTTTACTTAATGCATCAGCTCGGCCGTTATCGCCTCTCGGGATTCGTATCAACTCGAAGTATGAGAAGCTTTCTTGTAAAGTTTTGACCTTGTGGAGATATTTTTTCATCCTTTCATCTCGCGCTTCGTATTTGCCTAGGACGTGACTCACTATGATCTGGGAGTCACTGTAGACTTGTATAGCTCGTAGTTGGAGGTTTTGTGCGAGGCGAAGTCCGGCTATTAGAGCTTCGTATTCTACTTCGTTGTTTGTGGTCGGGAAGTTTAACCGCAGAGCATAAGGGATTTCCTTCCCTTCTGGACTGACGAACAGAATTCCGGCTCCACTTCCTTTTTTGCCCGACGCCCCATCCACATAAACTTTCCAACAATCTACTGGAGATGTCTTTGGCATTTCCTCTTTGGTATTCTCCTCGGAAGGTTTGGTGGGCTTCGGAGGCTCGGCGAATACTGCCTCTACTAGGAAATCCGCCAGTGCTTGTCCCTTGATAGCCTGCCGAGGTGCAATGGAGATTGTATGCTCGCCGAGTTCGACTGCCCATTTGGCGATTCGCCCCGAAGCTTCTGGCTTCGTAAGTACTTGCCGAAGTGGGAGGTCGGTCAACACTTGTATCGGGTGAGCGTGAAAGTATGGTCGAAGTCATCTTGCCGCATTCACCAAGGCGAGTGCGACCTTCTCCAAGGGTTGGTACCTCGTCTCTGGTCCTTTTAGAGCTCGGCTTATGAAGTATATGGGCGATTGCCGAGGTCCTTCTCGTACCAGGACTGCGCTTATTGACTCGTCCGAGGCGGCGAGATACAAAGAAAGAATTTCACCTTCCTTAGGGGCGGACAATGTGGGTAAGTCGCCGAGGTACTTCTTCAGATTTTCGAAGGCTGATTTGTGCTCGTCGTTCCATTCGAAGTTCGGCGCCTTCTTTAAGATTCTGAAGAATGGGAGTTGCTTCTCGGCTGCTTTAGATAGGAATCGGCTGAGCGCGGCCAGGCAGCCCGTTAACCTGTGCACGTCGTGGACTGACTTCGGCACTTGCATCTCTTGGACGACCTTAACCTTTGCTGGATTGGCTTTTAATCCTTCGCGAGAGACCCAGCACCCCAGGAATTTTCCGGATTGGACCATGAAAGTACACTTTCCTGGGTTTAACTTCAGGTTCATCTCGCGGAGCAGTTTGAAGACGACCTGAAGGTCGTTTAAGCTGGCATTGACTTCTTTGCTTTTGACGACGATGTCGTCAACATATACTTCAACGATCTGGCCGATGTGAAGCTCGAATATCTTGTCAACCATCCTTTGATATGTGGCTCCAGTGTTTTTAAGTCCAAAGGGCATTTTCTTATAAGCGAAGATGCCGAAGTCTGTAACGAAGGCTGTCTTCGGAGCGTCCTCGGTACTCATAAAGACTTGATGATAGCCTTTGTACAGATCAAGGAAACTAAACACCTCGTGACCGACGAGGGCTTCCACTTTCTTATCGATGTTGGGGAGGGGGTAACAATCCTTAGGGCAATGTTTATTGAGATCGGTATAATCAATACACATGCGCCATCCCCCTCCTTGCTTCTTCACCATCACGGGGTTGGCCAACCACGTCGGATATTTTACCTCGAATAAAATACCGGCTTGCTGTAGTTGGCGTACCTCGTCGTGTATCACCTGATTTCTCTCGGCAGCGAAGGCTCGTTGCTTTTGCCGAACTGGTTTCACTTCGGGATCGATGTTGAGGTGGTGGGTGATGACACTTGGTGATACCCCGGTCATATCTAGAGGTGACCAGGCGAAGATGTCTCTAAACTCCCGAAGTAGTTGAATAACTTGACTTCGGAGTTCGGTGCCCCCGACGAAACCGACCTTGACGACCTTAGACACGTCGTTTTCGTATAGTACGACGTCTTCAAGAGGTTCTTCAGCGGGTGAGGTCGACTTCGTCGCTTCGGGACTCTGTAATTGCTAAGCTTGGGGATGTTGCACACCAGAACCTCGGAGTGCGACCTGCATGCACTCCTTGGCCTGTGTTTGGTTTCCCCGAAGCGTGATAACTCCGTTCCTTGAAGGGATTTTAATCATCAAGTGGTAGGCCGAGCAGACTGCTCTCGTCGCTATTAGCCAATCTCTTCCTAAGATAATGTTGTAAGGAGAGTTGGCTTTGACGACGAAGAAGTTGATTATCTTCGTAGTAGATAATGGACTTCGTCCTACCGTCACGGGGAGTGAGATCATACCATCCGTCGAGGTCTCCCCTTGTGTGAAATTCTTCAATGGGACGGGTGCTGGTTTTAGGCGTGCTTCTCCGATGTCGAGTTTGTCGAAGCAGCTTTTGAAGAGCACGCTTACCGAGGCTCCACTATCGATGAATATTCGATGCACCAATTTGTTGGCCACCACGGCTTCAATAATGGTGGCATCTTGATGAGGCGAGGCGTGAGGGACGGGGTCGTCACTAGAGAAGGTAACGACTTCGTCCTTTTTGAACCTCTTATGAGAGGGTTCTTCCGACGGTTGATTTCGAGCCTCGGCTTTCAGCGAGGACCTCGTCGAACCTTGGGGCAGTCCGATGATGGCAGCGATGACTCCATCGTACTGAGGCTGATCGTCATCCTCGTCCTCGTCATCATGCCTCGGTTTCTTATCTTGGTGGGGTTTGCAATTTTCCCCCCTGTTTTTGCTTCGCTTGCCTCTGCTCTGAGGTCGGGTGTCTTGTTGATTTCGACCTCGGTATTTTTCGAGAGTGCCATCTCGCACTAGGTGGTCGATTTCCGAGGTGAGATTTCGGCATTCCTCGGTGTCATGGCCGTGGTCCGCATGGAACTCGCAGTACTTGTCCTTTGGTCGTCTCTTTGATCCAGTTCGGGACAACGGTGAAGGCTTCTGCAACAAGTTTGTATGGAGCTCGTAGATATCCGCTCGAGGCTTGCTCAGCGGAGTGAACCGATCTTGTTCTTGACTAGGCCGAGGTCCGAGGCGAGACGCTAGTGGACCTCGTTGGATTCTCTCAAGGGCACCTCATCGATTTTGCCCGTGATCGGCTCGTTCCTCCCTTCTTTTCTTATCTTGACCTTCAGGTCGGTCAATAGCTCGCTTCTTCCTATCAGCCTCATCCGCTTCGGCGAATGTATCAACAATCCTCCATAATTGTTTGGAGGTTTGGGGGCGCTCTTTTACGAGCTCCCTGAAGAGAGTGCCGGAGTGAATGGCATTTTGGAACGCCGAGATGAGGACATCGTCGGATAGACGGTCGACCTTGAGGCTTTCATTGTAGAATCTAGCCAAAAAGTCGTTGATGGATTCACCTCGTCCTTGTCTCAAGGTAAGGAGTTGAGCCGAGCTGATCTTTGCTTCGGCTTTCTGGAAGAAGCGCCGCTCGAAGGCATCCAGCAGGTCGGCATACGACCCTATGCTGCAGCACGGGAGGTTGTCGAACCATTTTCGTGCATTGTCCACCAGCAGTTCGGGGAAGACTTTGCACATATATATGTCCTCGGCCAATCCCTGGTTCAACATGTTGTATTGGTACTGTGATAAAAAGTTGCTCGGGTCATAGGTACCATTATAGGGTTTGATAGGTGGGACCCTATATGTTGATGGGAGTGGAGTGTAGAGGATTTTGTTGGTAAAGGGGGTAGCGATTCTACTGTAGACAGTGAATCTTCCCTCTCTGTGGTCGTCCTCGTAACGTCGGTGAGGATCGACGTTTCGACGAGGTGACATCCTCTCTCTACGGTACTCCTCGTCACGTCGAGAGGGGCCGACGTTTAGACGAGGTGAAGTTGAACCTCGCCGAGGTGAGGTGATGTTTCCTCGGCGATCATGCGGTTTCCGGGGGACCTCGTCATTTCTTCCCTCGACAATCTGGTTCGAGGAACGAGGTGGTTGTCGGGATGGTCCTGCTCTATCCTCCTCGTTCTGATCCCGTTGCTGATGTCGTTCGGCAAATTTGAGGAAGTCTTGTTCGTGAAGGTCTAGGTACGCTTTGAGCGCATCTCCGAGCAGGGGTTGGAGTTCGGTGTTCCCTTGTTGACGACCTTGATTTAGCCCTCCACTGCTAATAGAGTCGCTAGCTCGGTGGGAAAGGACGTCTTCCACATGACCCTCGGGAGTTCGGCGGTTCGTGGGTTGCCTGCCAGATCGGGCATGTTGTTCATCCCCATCGTTAATAGATGTACGAGGTGGATTACTAGGTAGCTCGGTCTGGTTGTGCTTTCCCTTAGCTGCAGCGGCAATAGCAGTAGAGCGGGTAGATCTAACCATCTTACTTTCACTTCGGAAATCTGGATCGAACTCACAAAGATTTGTTTCGTTTCCCACAGACGGCGCCAGTGATCGAGCTTAATTTTCGAGGTGAAATTAAAAGCTGGTTAGAAAGTAATGACAAGGGATTTACGTGGTTCGACTTTTAATGAAGTCTACGTCCACGGTGAGGAGAGCTGTTGTCTTATGATTTAGAGTAAAAATTACAGAATGTGCGTCCCTCTAATCTAGCTTTGAGAGACTATTTATAGATAATTTAGAGGCGGTTTATAACAAGTGGGCCGAGGTGCTGGGCTTATGGGCCGAGCTATTGGGCCGAGCTGCTCTCATGGGCTGAGGTGCTACTGGGCCGAGCTGCTCTAGGGCTGATCCGCTAATGGGCTTCTGTTGGGCCTTATTTGATGGGCCATATCCTATCAAAAAGAAAATGTAACAAATTGGGTAGAAAAACTAAAAGAGAAAAACGTAACAAATTGAGTGGAACGAGTAATATACTAATATATATATATACATGACTTCCAGGACCGAACCAGGCCTCCCAAAATAAGAGACGCAAAATCGTTGTTCGTATTTTTTAAAATTTTTGGTGGTATAAACTCTTAATAAATAATTTTATAAATTTATAAATAAAATTTATTAATTTTAACATAATTAATAGTGAGTAAAATTTTTTGAGGTTGCTAAATGCGTCAACACTTCATAGGGTGGATGCGCCACTGATGACACTCTAATAATGTGTTTGCTTCAATCAATAAGACTTTCTTAAATCTCGGCCGCATCTTTTCTACATAATAGGAAAATGATCTAACATCCTATGTGACAATTTTCAAATTGATTGAATCAATTTATCTATTTTTAAAATTTGAAAAGATATATTCATTTATTTAGACACATTTATTTTTATTACACAGATCAATATTTGGTTATAATAACTTTTGAGTGAGATGATATGTGTTTTAAAATTTACCAAATAAAAAAATGTGTCTAAATAATTTGGACAATACAAAAATAAAAATATGTCTAAATAAGTGAGATGAATGAATTATATTTTATACTCATTTCGTGTACGAAAATAGTTTACATTTTGTCATTTTTGTATGTCCATAAAAATAATTTACATTTGAAAATTTTCATTTATAATAAATGGGTCCACCACAATTACTAAATACAACTCAATTTAAAACAATATGTTAAGTGACACTCAAACTCTACTAATTACTCACAATCAATTTAAAACAATATATCAAGTGAGACACAAACATGACTCCCTAGAGATTCTCATTAAAGTAAAAAAAATATATATTATTAAAATACATGTTGGATTGAAACTTAAACTATTTTTGTAAATCTATGGAGTATTATATTTTGTATAATGTTGGTTCTGGGAATAGCACATTTGGTGTGTGGGGTGAGAAATACACCAAACTTCTCTTTGTAAGATAGATGATGATTTGCTCAAGTGATCTCTTGATACAACGTGTGAACATCTGTTCTTTAGCAGATCATCTAAAAGCTCATGAAGTTTTTCAGTTGGTCTGTAAGAGACAGATCGTGTGCAAAAGCAGTGATCTGTTGGTGCTCTTATATACTTAAAAATATTCTTTTAATTAGTCAAGTGTTCTTTAGACATATTGATTGGCTCACAAATATACAACTCACTGCTCTTTATAGATCAGCTCGAAATAAATGAACATGTTAATGGAATATAAATAAATACAGAAAGTAAATAACACGGTTACTTAATATGGTTCGGAAAAACCCCAACATACACGGTCGATCAATACTAGATCGATGAATCCATTAACCTTGAACCCTTCAATTGTTTATCCACATTGAGTATGAGTTCACTATCTCATATTTATACTCGTTGAGTACAAAAATACATCTATCTTATTTATCCTCATTGAATATGAGTTACCTTTACGAATTACAAAGTCATCTTCCTCCTTCCTTCTCTGTTACAAAGCTTAGAACATAAATGATTATGGAGGGATATCTAGAACTAATGGATTGAAGGATCTAAACAAAATTCTAGTTCTAGATTATTTTATCTCCAGAATATGGTGAATTCTCTCTAAATAATCAACACTAAAGTGTATATAAATCTAATCAAGTGATAAATAATATTTGGAAATATAGAGAATTTCTTGCAGCATTTTGCTACCTTTTCAATGTTGAATGAACACAAATATGACCCTTAGTGCTGACTATACTTCTAGTTGTTGGAGCTTTTCGTACATGTCATCTGACTTGTTATACGACGTGTCATCTAATGTGGCATGTTGGACAAGTGGAATGTGATCTATTTAGGCAGATCGTTAACTTCCTCCAATTTGTGTGAGAACGACTCACTTGGCACACATATCAAGTCATTTCTTGATATGTGTTTTGGGTTGTGCCCTGTCGATGTGCTCTCCTAGAAGGTCGTCTATTCACTCCTAGAATAGGTCATCAAGCCAGTTCAATATGTTCTCCTCTCGATCTGCTCAATTATCAATCTGCACCAGTGATATGTCCTACCGATCTGCTACAAAGCAGTGAGCTGTATGTGCATTCCAGGTTTATGATTCAATACTTAGTCTAGAAAACATATTAATCTTATGACTAGATCGTTACATCGATTTTTCCTTATACTTTAATCAATCTGATACAAAATAATAAGGTTGATCCTAGGGACAGATTGTAAACTTGATATGTCATTACATGTTGATCTCCCTTCTAAAATTTAGACAAAATAATATCATCTCTATTGGTCAAATCATTAACTTGATCTATCATTACATTGTAGATAATCTGCTATTAAAATCAAGATGATCTCTATGGAGCTGATCAATACTTATCAAAATGTCCTTACACATTAGATCAATCTATAAGTCTAACACTAATCTACATAGTTAAACAATACAGATCTATCTCTTATGTACCAGATCATTAACTCAGTTTATTCCTTAATATTGTGTCGATATAGACTATGAAAGTACAAAACAACTAAGCATCAATAAAATCATATAAACACATGTACATATGATTTCGAATAACATCATCAAAACTAAACTATAGTTTCAACAATATCGAAATGGTTCCCAACAATATCCCCTTTTTTATGATGGTGAAAACATCAAAATAATACAAGATGTTGAAACCAATTATAATGAAATAACAAGTATATAATTACCTTGTTACCTGAACAAGATTTGGGACATGAGCTGGGCATAGATCTACTTCCCATTCAAGTCTTTCCCTTTTTGGAATAAGTAAAATCTTCATGTGAGTTTCCTCCTTTCGGCATGTTAAGATCTTCAATCTTTTCCCCTTTTTGCGATCATAATCTTCTCTTCAATCATTTCCCCCTCTTCGACATTGTCAAAAAGTTCATCAAAATTTCCAACTGAGGAAGTCCAGATCAATCTACAAAATCTCCTTTGACGGTGACATGAACTTTTGCAGCTTTTGAATTCAAACTTGAATTCTCTATAAAAATAATTTTTCTGAATCAAAATGGTGAGATGATCAAGAGTCATCACTTTGGTATAAACTGTAGGTTCTAGAATTTAAATTTCATCGTTTACTAGCTCAAATCAACAGTTCCTTGTTGTTGAACTCAAACTTGCAACAAGTTATAGATAGCATGTTCTTCTTCATCTCCTCAGATCCCAAAATATCTTTTAATGTATCCCACATCTCCTTAACTATATACAAATTTCTAGTCTTGGCCAGATGGATGTCGTGTACGATACTCAAAATGAATCATTTTGCATAATTGTCCCACTCAGCAAGTCTACGCTTTTGTGGAGTGTATTATTTGGGATTTTTGAGCTTTTTAGGTCTATCTTGGTCTCATTTGGGTCCTGGGAAGAGTAGGTGTGGTGTATGAGGGGAATACACCACACTTCAACATTTTGTGCGGATACTTGAATAGCAAGTCGAGATAAAGTGACGCTATCTTGGATATGTCAGGCATGTAAGATAGCGTTTAACTCCTCTAATGCAGACCGAGTAATCTGCTCAAATAACTATCGACACAGAGTGTGAGGTGATTTGTGCACTCAATAGCTAGGCTGTGTTTACACAGATCGTGTGCGGAAACTAGTGTGATATGTTGGTTGCTTTTACACTTAGAAAATATTTCGTTTATCATCGAGTGTTCTTTAATGCAAATTGATTAGCAAGATGAAAAGCTCATTGTTCTGTGAACAGCTCGCTGGTAAGTGATAAACACGATAATCCAATAATGCAATGTAGGATATAAAGAGCACTCAATATTTATCATGGTCCGGGAAACCCCTTATGCCCACGATCGATCAGAACTAGATCGATGAATCCATTAACCTCGGATTCCTCAATATTTTTTATCCTCTTTGAATGTGAGTCGCTCTCGCTTATTTACACTTGTTGAGTACGAGATTACAATTCTCTTATTTAAACTCGCTAAGTACAAGATCTGGTTTGGGTTTATAATAATTGGTATTCCTCATTGTTTCTCTTTTACAGAGCTTTAAGGTTTTATGGCTATAGAGGAAACTAGAACTAGTAGCTTTGAAGGCTCAATCTTAATGTATAGTGTAGTGGTTTATCTCCATAATATGATGTTTTTTCTCTCTAATACAACACTAAAAAAATATTTAAACTCCAATCAACTGTTGAATAAATCTTTTAATCTTTGGAGAAAATCTTGCAACATTATAGCTCTTTCCTATGTTTCTTGCGTCCAATATTTATGAAGAAATGCATTAAATATTTATGGGCATAACATTTGAAAACTAGTCATTATAGTATTAAATGATTGCATAGATTGCTGATAAGAACGTTGGATGTTGTTGTACTTCTAGCCGTTGGAGTTTGTCTTACGTGTCATCTGGCGTGGCATCTAACATGCCACATGATAGGCAAGCTATGACCCATTTAGGCAGATCGTTGGCTTCCTCCAATCGGTATGATAACAACTCCCTAAGCACACAAATAAAATCATCTATTGATCCGTGTTTTGAGCTGTCTCATGACATTCTGCTCTCCTGACAGGTCATCTGCTCACTCATGGAACATGTTATATGTGTCCCAATTTATCTGCTTCACACGATCTGCCCATCTTGATCTACTTACTCGTCTGCTCTGCTGGCCTGATGTGCCTTCTAGGATGATTGTTTAGCCTATTTTTGGTTGTATAGACTTGTGTGTTCATCATCTTTATTCTCATAGTTTCCCCATGTTGCATGGTAATTTGAGCTCGATTTACGTTTTATTTTATGTTTTAGGATCATAAGCTCATTAAGTGCTAAATTGAAAACAAGATGAGACGAGAAAAGATTGGAGAAATGACGAGAGAATAAAACATATGTAACGCAAGGGTATGTCAGCGGCCGTAAAACACTCAGGGACCACTGATAGAACCTCTCGGCGAAGCAATGCACCAACGAGCAGCAGAGGACCGAGTGCCACCCCAGCGATGGTGCAGAGGATTTGGCCCAACGGCTCAACACTTTAGGCGCAACACACCGAGTCAGCGGTCACTGACTCTACGCGACCGCTGAGCTCCTGTACTCTATAAATAGGCGACGCGATTTCATCATTCAATTTAGTTTAGTATTTTCATTTCGAAGGATAACCGTTGAAATATTCGATTCGTATTTCAACTCTCTCTTTGTCATTGTGGATTCAAAGTACTTCAATTCAAGATTGTGATTCAATTTCTTTTCAATTCAAGATTTGGGTTTGATTTATTTATTGAAATTATTTTTGTTCTTGAATTGTTCTCTCCTTCTCATGCTCTTAATGAATTCAATTGCTTTCTTTAGATTAGGATTTATTCTCTGGTGCAATTTAATTAATTTAAATTCTTGCACAGATTTAGAACCCTGAAATCTTCTTTAATTGATTTCGTGTCAAACAATGAAATAAATTGTCCTGCTAAGTCTTCCTTGTGATTCGACTTTGGGTTGACTTAATATTTCTTGATGACCTCATTAGATTGCGAGCCACTTGAAAAATTTTAGTGAAACAATGAATCTCTAAATCTTAAGTCTAGAAAACCAGGATAATCCTATGAACAGATTGTTACATCAATTTGTTCTTACACTTTGATTAACCTACTACAAATGATAAGGTCAAGCTCTATTGACCGGGTTGTTCTTATACAAAAATCAACGGTCCAAATTGGTTCCTAGTTCCTATCTAAAGATTAGTTATGGTTTGATTCATTCTCTCTCTCTCTCTCTCTCTCTATATATATATATATATATATATGCAGGTCATGTCCAACATCTTACACATGTCGATATCATTCTGCCGGTTAAGGTCAACTTTCGCATCAGAATGACACCGCAACCTTTCATGACTACACTATCCAAGTCTGTCTAGGTTGTGAACTTTATTCTACTAAGGAACTGTATTACCTTTTGTGATCATCGATTCACTACACGGTCTACAATTGTAGAAAATATATGTTGTTTGCAATAAAATAATCGATAGAAAATAAATTACAAATACCTAAAATAAAATAATCGATAGAAAATAAAATCAATGATAATAATTTATTCTCATAAAATGGAATTAATAACAATTATGTTACAACACCTAATCATAAACCATGTTTTCAGATATATAAACCCTAATAATTTCTAACAAAAATGATGCATAATACAAGCAAAATCTAATTGAAAGAAAATTTATAATGAATATTTATTACAAAAAAAATATTCATAATAACAATGCACAACAAAAAAATGTCTAACTGATGATGGAAAAATCACCGTTAAGAAAAAAATCTTCGTTAACTCCATTTCGTAGAAGACCTTGTCCGTCGCCATATAGTGTGTCATTAAGTAAGATAACGGGGGATCATATATTAAGTCGTTAGATATTGATGGACATCATCTGTCATTAGATTCGGTAGTTGGATGGTCGACGACCACCGTGTCTGCCAGATAATTGGTGACGGATTAACAACAAATTAATATGTTGTTAAATCATTATTTATTTAGCAATGAAATATTTTGTTGCCAAATATGAAAATTATATATATGTATATTTTTGGTTTCCAAATTATAATACATATAAATTGTAGCAAATAATATTTTGAAAACTATAGAATCATAAACAATCATTCATTATATGATAAAAATCATCAATTCAATTGAAAATACACACGAATGAAGAGTAATCAATATATTATCTAACATACAATCATATATATCCAACATACTAATGTAAACAATTTTTAAAATGCAGCGAGCATCTAATAATCTTATACACAAGGAGACTAGATTTGAGACTTTGAAAATGACACGTAACAGGTAAACTATTGACTGGCAAAGTCGTGTGAGAAAATTGTTGGATTAAGTTGATTGCTCTTATACTTAGAAAAATTCTTTTCTTTATTCGAAGTTTCCTTAAACAAGATTAATTAATAATATGAATGAGTAGGAAACTATGCAAGGTCAACAAGCATAAAATGACAGTTTGATAATATGTTGAAATCTAAACACCACAATCAATATTAACGTGGTTCGAGAAACCTTCTACATTAAGGTCTAATCTAAGAAGATAAGATAATCCCTTACATGGATTCTCTCTTATTTATATAGGTTGAGTACCAGCCATAAATCAAGTCTAACTATAGAAATTAGGAAATCTCGTTGGTTTTCAAGTGCTGGTTTTAGCGTGAGAGCTTTGAAGATTTCTTGGCACATTTTTTATTTCGTACGTGAATTTCCCGTTTTGATTTTTTGGATAAAGAATAAAGTATTTATAAGCTTTGATTTTGAAACCTACCCGTTGGAGCAACATTAAATGCAAAACTAGTCGTTATTATTAAATGTACTTCAAGCTGTTGGAATTAGTCCTAGTAGACATCTAACGTGTTCTTGGTCAGGTCGAAGAGTTTCTGTTGGATATTTTAGTGTAATTGGATTGATTTGTTTGATCAATGTCGTCATAACAATACATCGTATAAGTTTGGTGGTGCGGAGTGCACGCTTATATGAGATTGTTATGATATTAGGGGCGAAGCCCCTAAAGGACGGGGTCCGAGGGGCAGCGCCCCTGGCGGGGTCCAAGTCGCTGTGCAGGAAATTCAACGAAAATTTAATTTTCGGAATTGTTTGGAACTGAAATGTGCAGCCAGCGACCGCTGGGAAGTCAGCGGTCACTGGGCTGCAGAACCTGAAAAATTCAGAAAGCAGTAGCCAGCGACCGCTGGCTAGCAGTTGTTTGCGCGAATTTAAGTGTTCCAAACTGAATTTTCATAGAAAAAAAAGACAGTTTTTCTCTCCTTCGATTGATCAACAATTCTTCTACACAAAACATACCAAAGTTCAACTCTGAATTGTATCCGATTGGATAATTCGACAGTACCGTCGAATTGATTCGATCTGAAAGTGATTTCACGCTTTTCAGAGAATCCGTTTTTCGTTTTATTTGTCTACTTTAATTCCTTCAAATTCCGTATATCCCCTACAGTTTCTAAGTCAATGTAGAATCTTTACATCGATCTCCAATTTACAAGATTGATCAACCTATCCTATTAACATGACTTGTGTTATACAAGATCGGGTTATTCTTATACGTCGATCATACTATCTATCAAATTGAAAATTAATTAAGTGTAAATTTTGATAAATATTATTACAATTATTTCTACATAATTTTTAACGTTTGTGTATTATTTTTAAAGCATAACCAAGAGAGAGAAACTTAAACCTTTTGTGAAAATGAATATAATAAAAGGTCGAGAGGATCCACCTAAACCAAACTTGCATTATCATAGAGTTTTGCTCCAAAAGCAAATGTTAATATCAAATATTTATTCCGTTTCACTTTAATTGTTCCATTTTATATTCAAATGTGTTATAATCAACGGGTACAATTAGAATATGACAGAGAGTACTAATTGTAATCTTGTGAGGATTTAAAAGTAATATTACTCTTGCATACAAATTCTTCTTCTATATATTGAATGTCTATTTAACAAAGAGGAAATATTAAAAAGAATGCAGTATATAGATTTTTTTATATTATGGGTAATATATTAATTTAATTAAAAGGAAAACCCCACAATTTTTATTTAACGTACCTTCGTCATTTTAGGGAAATCCGATCTAAAAATATAAATAAATAAAACACGAAATAGGAGCGCCAAAATGGCGAAAGGACTATGTTAACTATTTATAATTGAAATTTGGACTAGATGTCTGTCTTTACTAGTAGAGGAATTAATCAGTTAGATGCTTAAGATAAAACAAATACCCTTTGTCACTATAAAGTTAAAAATTATTATTTCCTTTTTCATACTGTACTTTTACCAAATAAACAATAATGCCCATAAAAATGTGCATTTATTAGTTATATACTAGCTATTATTTACAAAATTTTAATAAAAAGTTTGTGTAATATGAATTTCCACGTACCGTGTTTGGCAAAGAGTGTTGATCAAATCAAGATTTTATGCTGGGAAACTCAATAATACGTTTTGGTCCAATTATATAATAGAATACTTTAACATTTCAAATCTACTAGTGCATAGTAGTATTATAGTAGGCGCATGTTAATTAAAATGCAATTTTAATTATTTAATTGTTTCGATTATCTTTACGATAAATATAATTATGCTATTATGATTATAACCGTAATAAATTTATTATAGTACACATATATATCTCTTATATAATATTTTTTTCACCGTGAGTATCTTCAAATTTATTATTTGTACTCATATAAATAAATATTAAATATTTGATAAAAGATTATTAATTTTTACTTTTCGAGTAGTGTTTATTAATTTTGATATACTTTTAATATTTATTTAATATAAAATATTTAAAAGAATAAAATAAAATAAAATTATAGTGACATGTATATTCATGTAGTATATCGTGATATTTAGAGATCAACCACAAGCATAATTCGCATAATTTTAAAAAAAGATAAAAAACAGTTTAAATTTATTATGTTACTTTTTACCTCTTATATATTCAAAAAGATTTTTAATAATGTAAAACTATATTCAAGCCATTCATTATATATTAATTAACTTATTATAATAAATCCTACTAATAAGTAAAAATTGATATCTATTTGATTTCCCAACACCTCTACTTTTATATATAAATTAGATTATTGTCCGTCGAAATTCGACAGGATTAATATTTTAAAGAATTTATAAAAGTATTTTACATCATTTCGTTTATTACTATTTGTTGTTATAGATATATGAATTACTTATTCATATAGTCTCTCCGTCCCACCTTACTTGTCATGTTTTATATTTAAATGCGTGTATTATTATAATAAAATATGACAACTAAAGTGAGACACAGAGAGCACTAAATATGTATAGTAAAAGCAATTATTTTTTTGACTTACTCATAATAAACTTACAATCGTTCTAAAATTAATGAAAAAAACTTGTCTATTAGTAGACTCGTACTAATAACTTATTATTTTTTAGAATATATTTGAATTTATTTTATTTACTCATATTCGTTCTAAAGTAAAGTAAAAATGATTATGTTACTCATTATTATTAAAAGTGTTTAAAAGAATTGTAATCGGCGGTTCTGGGAACATAATCATCAAATATTATTTAAATTCTGAATCGCAACTGTATAGGAAGCGGTTCGGTTTCAAATGTTCAGAATCGTGAATCAATTGATTTTCGTCTTACACCCATATAATAATGTGTTATAAATTCGAATATAAAAAATATATATTACTAATGAAAATAAACTATATTTGAATATTTATAAAATCTAACCAATTTATTTGAATTTTATATATGCATATTTATCTCAAAATCGATAAATGCCTTGTTATATATCTTTATCTATTAATTACTCATCTATGTCCAAGCCCGTATGAAAATAAACTCAGATTATGTGAAGTAATTTATTTATATGCATAGATACATTCACAATCTGATTAAAGATTAAATATATATATACCCATATTTGCTTCAAAAATTAAATATATATAAATTTTATTGGGTGAGAATAATTTCTTCAAATTATTTATTTATAACTAGAATGCACACATTTCCTCATGTGCTCATATAAGTGAATATTTTTATCTCATTTTTTTAATGTGTATTTTTTTTATATTTTATTATTAAAGTGAGTATTTAAATTTTTTATCCCTAGATTACATATATTAAATTTTTTTTAAATAAAATTAACCATTTAATACATTTGAAGTATAATAAATACATTTAAAATATATATCCACTGGTAGTAAAGGTAGTACGTAGATAATAATAAAATTGAGTTTCAATATCTAATAATGATATACGACCAAAAATCATTAATTTGATTTAATTATCAAATAGGTATCAAAATATACTCATTAAATATTTTTTATATTAATGAAAATAAATTCAAATTATATGAATTTATTTATTTATATGCATATATGTATATTTTATATATATATATATATATATATATTATTTTTTAGGTAGGATTTATACGTTTTCATTAGATTTGAAATAACATATAATCTAATATAGGATATATAAATAAATAAGAATATTATATATATATATATATATTTTATATTTATATATTATTATTTTAGTGAAAAATATGAACTTTTCAATTTCCATTGTTTATATTGTAAATTATATACGAATCATTAGAATAATAACATAATTAAAAATGTGTTATAATAGTCATATGTGATAAAATATAAAAAAAAATTTCAAATAATGTGAAATATAGATATTTTCATACAATTTATTAATTTTCATCAAATTTGAAAGGTTGTAGATAATTTATATAAATTATTATTAAATTAGTTATCAAAATATACATATCAAATTAATATATCACTATATATATTATATTTATTAAAATGATATAGAATAGTATATAATATACATTGAGATAAAAACATAACATAAATATCATATACTACATGAAAATAAGAATATATAATTTTATATATGATTAATATGATTTTTTAATCACAAAATTATGAGAATTTAGATAAATATAAATGAAGTGATTTGAGACTGCCACATAGATGAGAATCATAATAGTATTAATAATATATAGAATTTTCATAAATATAATATATATATATAGTGATATATTAAAATAACATGAATTGAATTCAATACTTGCTCGAACAAAAAAAATATATAAGTTGAATATATTTAATTAACATATAATCTAATATAGAAATCTAGACATTTTCATATAATTTATTAATTTTCATTAGATTTTAAAAGATTGTACATAATCTATATAAATTATTATTAAATTAATTATCAAAATATACATATCAAATTAATATATCACTATATATATTATATTTATTAAATTAATATTTAAATATGAAATAATATATAATACAATATATGATATACATAGAAATAAAACACATAACATAAATATTATATGCCCATATGAAAATAAGAATATATAATATTATATATGATTAACATGTAGATAAAATTCAAAAAAATTTAGAAAAATAGGAAAAAGAAATGGGAGGCCGATTGAGAGAATTTTAAAGGTTGAGGTGTACAGTTTGAATTTGGGTTTGAACTTGTATTATAGTATAAATTTATTTTTGAAAAAGTTGGTAATTAATGAAATCATACAGGTCCATTTCAATATTTCATGAAAATTACCAAACAATAGACAGCCAAACCTGACTTCTTCAACCACCTACACCTAAATATGAATGTAAGGGAGTTATTTCTCTCATACAAATAAAAAAATCACAGTAAAAAGTAAATTTATCTCTTAAAAGAAAACATTTATCAATTTTTACTGTAATATATAGTTACATGATAATGAAATTCGTATTACACGCACACGGCACAACCCTTGTGGTTATTTTTGGAGTTCAAATTTCACCAACACTAAATTAATAGCGTTTAATTTAAATACTCCATAAAAAATAAGAAAAAGAAAAGTAATCTTAGCGTGTTAAAATTAGCGATCGATTTGTAATCAAGATTGATATATAACCGTTAGCAGTATTAGGATAATGACTGATGATGACATATCATTAGAAACTGTATAGCAACTGATGTTAAGTATTTAATTTCTGAACCTCAAATATAAATAAGTTGGCTCACTGTTACAGGAATAAATGCTTTATATATACCTATATATGTACTATTCCACCACTGGAATATCTCTACCTACAAACATTTTCTAGCCTTTCCCACTTCTCCAAAACATATAAAAATAAAAATAAAAAAAATAAAAATCTTCTTTCTTTCCTTCCTCAAAGCATTCTTCATAATCTTCAAATCTTTCAAGATTTGTGTAGTATTAAGACACAATTATTCTATCATGGCTGCACCTTTCTACGCTTGGCCATGGGAGTTCTTGGACAGTTACAAGGTACATACATATATGTAAATATATATATTTTTGTTTTATATTTAGCATGATGGAACTTTTCTATAGATTTTGTCACTAATTATATTAACTTTTATTTCATGTTTGCCTTTTGTGACAGTATGTTCTTTATGTGATCTTTGTTGCCAAAGACATGTACACAAGATACCAAGAAGAGAGCATCAAAGATTCTTGGATTCTCCACATCTTCATCTTATCAATGCTTAGGATTTTGATGTACCAAATATGGACATCTTTAGGAAACATGCTCTTTCTCACTCGAAGTCGTCGTATAATAAAGAAAGGAGTTGATTTCAAGCAAATTGATGAGGAATGGCATTGGTTAGTCCCTTTTTCTTTAATCTTCCAAAATACCTTTAAAAAACTCATATTTTTGATGTCCCAACTTTTCTTTTTGGAACTAAACAGGGACAATTTTATTTTACTACAAGCCATGGTGGCATGTGTAGTGATATACATGTTCCCCACCATTACAAAACATCCTCTGTGGAACAAAAATGGCATAGTAGCAAGTATACTACTTCACATAGCAATTTCAGAGCCTATTTTCTACAGCACACACAAATCCTTCCATGGTGGATACCTTTTCACTCACTACCACTCTCTCCATCACTCTTCAGCTGTGCCACAAGCCTTCACAGGTAATTCATTCATTAGCCTCTCTAAGTAGTGTAGATAAAAGAAAAAAGAAAAGCTCATTTTATTTTAGTGGGATCTTTGAATGTCTTTTTTTTAATTTTAAATATTTTAGCTGGGCATGCCACATTCTTGGAGCATCTGCTGCTAACAGTGGTGATTGGAATACCAATAACTGGGTCGTTCTTGATTGGGTATGGATCATTGAGTTTGATCTATGTCTGTGTATTGGGGTTTGATTTGCTAAGGTGTTTAGGCCATTCTAATGTGGAAATCTTTCCTCATAAAATATTTGAGGCCATCCCATTTCTCAGATATCTCATTTACACCCCAACGTAAGTTCATCAATCTTTCTATTTCTGGTAATAATAAATTATGCTTTTTATTTATTTATATATATTTTTTATGTGTAGTTAAGACTGCTGTGTAGGTGTTTAGGGTGGTGGTTAGAAGCATTAAATGAGTCTATGGCTCTCTTAGCTAATCTATATTGTTCGAAAGAATAAGGGCAGTTCTGCTATTAGCCATAAAGCCGAGGAGCTTAGGACTTATCCCTCCAATTGATTGTATTTTTTTCCATTTCCAAAGGGCTTTTTTGTTATTTTGAATAAGGCACAAATCCTTTCAATCCTGTAACAAGAGGTATCATACTCCAAAACAACATTCTCTTTTAGACCTTTCAACCAATCGATTTAACATGAAAAGCTGCTTGTGTTAAAACCAAGAAGTTTTTGAAAACTTGCTTCAAATATAAAACTTTGAGTATTGAGAGACCTGAAAAGCTGCTTGTGTTAAAACCAAAAAGTTTTTTGAAAACTTGCTTCAAATATAAAACTTTGAGTATTGAACCCAATAAGAGAATTACATAAGATAACAAAATGCATGTTGCTTGTAAAAAGGATTCTAAGAAAAGTGTTAACTTTTTGATCCCTTGCTTTTATTTTTTCTTTGTTATTCTTCATTGGAAATAGAAGTTAGTTCTTGTTGACATTGGTAGCAAGGGTTTGTGTGGATGATCTTTTGGTTTGGACAATTTTTAAAATTGATTATATTAAATTAAATTATACACGCACGTCATGAAAGACTCGAATTTGAGACTTAGTCCCTCGTGCATTAAACTTCTATTACTAGGCTAGGACGCATATTGATTTGGACAATTTTGTTGGTGAAAGCCTGCTTCATTTATTTTAACTAAATGGTTGTTATCTATGGTTTTCTTTAGAGGAAGAGTCACAAAGCCTTTTGGTGTCATTTTCCTTTACAACAATATTTGTTGTTGATTAAATTGCAGATGCGATATTTTATGAATTATTAACAAAATAAAAATAAAACTGCAGGTATCACAGCCTCCATCATGCTGAAATTGGCACAAATTATTGCCTTTTCATGCCTCTCTTTGATGCACTAGGCAACACATTGAATAGAAAATCATGGAAAATACACAAGAAGAACTGCCTTGACTCGGGTAATTTTTTAAAAAAATAACATTATTGCATGATTCATGAATAACTTACTCAATGTTCTTACTTAAAAATATTGTGCAGGCAAGAATGAGAGAGCCCCTGATTTCGTGTTTCTGGCGCACGGGATCGACATGTCATCGGCGATGCACGCGCCGTTCGTGAACCGGTCAGCAGCATCCATTCCATACTACACAAGAGTCTACACCATGCCTTTCTTGCCTCTTGTGTTCTTGGTGGTGCTTGCAATGTGGGCCAAGTCCAAGACTTTCTTGGTCTCCTTCTACACCCTCCGCGGCCGCTTGCACCAGACTTGGGTTGTGCCTCGCTTCGGCTTTCAGGTTTTGCATTTGTGATTCGGTCAATTTAGGTCTTCATGAAAATATTTGTTCGAATGAATATAAATTTTGTTGACCTATTTTGCAGTATTTCTTGCAATTTGCTGCAAAAGGGATCAACATGCACATTGAGGAGGCCATTCTTAGAGCTAATAGGTTGGGAGTTAAAGTCATTAGCCTTGCTGCTTTGAATAAGGTCCATTTCTCTTCTCTTTCTCGTTTATAATATGCATTCAAATAGAACCAAACCGAACTCGAACAACACGAAATTGAGTTATCATTTAACTTCCTTCGTTTTTTTATAACAAAACGAACAAAGTCTCGAATAGAACCAAAACAGAGAAAATGCATTAAAATGGAGATGCACATAAGGAAACAGAGGAAATATAATAAAATGGATATGGAGGCAAGAAAACAGAGGAAAGATTTCAAAGAATGAAATTGTACAAATGCAGAATGAGGCGTTGAATGGGGGAGGGACACTCTTTGTGAAGAAGCATGAGAATCTAAAGGTGAGAGTGGTTCATGGGAATACACTAACAGCAGCTGTTATTCTCAACGAGATTCCTAAGCACGTGTCCGAGGTTTTCCTCACTGGGGCCACTTCCAAGCTGGGCAGAGCCATTGCTCTTTATCTCTGTAGAAAGAAGGTCCGAGTTTTGGTAAGTTCTACTGTATTACTTATTATTTTAATTTAACCTTACCTAATTAATTATTTATCATCAACCATCATGACGTTAATTTGCATGGAGATGCTGACAATGTCAACTGAGAGATTCAAGAGTATTCAGAAAGAGGCTCCTCTTGAGTGCAGAAGATTCCTACTGCAAGTTACCAAGTATCAAGCAGCACAGAATTGCAAGGTGCTTTAATTTGTGTTTCTTTTCTTCTCCCACAATTCTAAACTAGTAGAATACAATATCTTTGATCATCATGATGGTATGTTTGTATGTACGTATTCAGACATGGATAGTGGGGAAATGGATAACACCAAGAGAGCAAATGTTTGCACCAAGTGGGACCCACTTCCATCAGTTTGTGGTCCCACCGATCCTGCAGTTTCGAAGAGACTGCACTTATGGTGATCTCGCCGCCATGAAGCTACCCCACGATGTTCAAGGCCTAGGCTCTTGCGAAGTAGGACTAATTTATTTCTTCTTAAATTTTTCTTTACATAATAAGTCATGAAACTGATCTCTTAGCTAACTAATGAATTCATGATGTATGTATTTTGTACGTAGTATACAATGGGGAGAGGAGTGGTGCATGCTTGCCATGCAGGAGGAGTTGTGCATGCATTGGAAGGGTGGGCCCACCATGAGGTTGGACCTATTGACGTGGACCGGATTGATTTAGTGTGGAAAACTGCAATCAAGCATGGTCTCAAGCCGCTTTAATTACACTATATATATATTTTATTATCTTAGGACACATATGTAATGGCTTGGCTAGCAGTATCTTTATTTGTATTTATCTAGCTATATTGAACAATTATGATTATTATTATTTTATTATTATTGGGTCTTAGTTACAATTAGCTCATATGGAGTTTAAGCATGATATATATGTGCGGTAATATATATTATTCCTCAATAAATCAACTGCACGAGAAATGTCTTATATATCAATGGAGTCACGATTTATTGTGGATTTGTGTGATGAATGACTAATTGGTGTTGGAAAATTTTACATTAGCAAATTGAAATGAGAAGTCTATATATTTGTCAATATGTTCTTGCACATGATCTAGAATTGTTGAAGCATCCACTCGAGCAAAAGATATACGGAAAATGCGAAAAAGAAAAAGCTACAACATACAATTAATTTATGAAATTAAGCTTATATAAAATCTAGTAATTTCAAGGAACTAATTGTTGGTGAAGGGTCATGTAGGGATTAAACTAGACCCGTCCCAATCGATATAGAGGCTCCGGCTTAATATAAAATTAGAGCCTGAAATTTTGTCAAAATATTACAATAATATGTTATAATTATAAAATATAAAATTAAATTTTCAAATAGTTTATATGTTTTATTTAAAAAGAGAAATACGCCTAGCATTTTTTTAAGCAAGATGATCAACCAAATTATTATATTCAACTTGTTTCAACGTAATAAAAAATAAAGAAGAGAGAGAGGAAAATTTTTAAAAATAAAATTAAAAATATTTCAATTTATAGTAATTAAATATTTAGGTTTGGAGTTCCTATAAGAGAAGAGGATGTTTTTAAATAAAAAAAAAGATAAATATAAAGTTTTAAAAATAAAATAATATAACATGTAGTAATAATTTTATATTTGGGGCTCCTATATATTTTGGGGCCTTGTATTAAAGAACTTGCTGGATAGCTGGTCCTGAATTAATCATAAACAGCCCTATCGAAAAACTCTAGTACATTGGAACAACTGTACATAATGAAGCCCACTAACTTGATATGTTTATTATTTATTTTATATATCTTTTCCTTCTTTATTTTCAGTATGTTCGATCGGTTCGTTGCTCAAAGGCAAGTAGAAATTAGTCAAGAAAAGAAGTGCAAATTATATTTGTCCAAATCAAAAATAATCACCCCATGTTATCTAGTAATAAGTCATTTTATCGTGACTTTGAGTCTCGACATAAGCTTCATTTTGTTTGGAAAAATCAAACTTGTCTTACTATCTTAACAAGAACAAGTCTCTCCTTGTTTTTATAGGAAAAAAGCAAACAAAAAGAAGTAAAAGTAAAAAAGAATGATTGCTCTAGAATTCATGATCCTCAGAATTTCTCTGCAACTGTACATTTTATTCAAGTTTGTATAGTAAAAACTCCCCTCTATCTAGTTGTTAGTTTTATGTTTTTTCATAGGAGTGAAGTTGTATTATCTCCTAAGAAATTTACCCGTTCACGGCGGATGAGGTTAATACGTCCGCGAACGATATGACATGATTTGTAAATAAATATCAAATTTTTTATATATTTTTTAATTATTACTTTCCAGATTTAATCTATTGATTATGGTATAATATTATATTATTCAATAAAAAATAATATAAATAATACAAAAAAATTATTGTGACTCGTACATTGATATGACATTGTCAAATCAACTATGTATACATTGTCAAATCAACTATGTAGAACTATCATATTATACAAATACGATAAATTTTAAGAGATTATGCAAACATCGAATTACAACCGGATACCCAATAAAGTTAAGCATTGTGAATGTATAATTTTTTTTTTAAAAAAATATTGGGATATCTCATTGGAAGATTTTTGATCCACCAATATTAATATAATAGACCATTTCTTAATTTGTAAGTTTAGAAAAGCATTAATATTTAAACATCAAGAATTAATATTTATGAGCACCACTCCTCTGCCCACATCGGGCACCACTTAACGTGTCCATTGACGACATGACGTGCTATGTGCATAAGTGAGTCATCATTAAAACCACAAAATTGACTATTATTTTTACTACTATAAATAAATCTTAATATTTGTTCAACTTAAAACGTGAGTCTAAGTTCTCGCAATTAAACGAGTCTTATAGTACGTGCTAAGCTGACCCTAAGTTGAATCTCGTGGAAGACTAAACATGGCTATTCAATCAGAAGTACTTGAATGTTACAAAACAATTCCTAAACACTCTAAATCAGATGAAGAGAAGTATGATTATCAAACTAACAAAACCTAAGAAATAAAGGTGAATTAATTGATTAAAGTCTAGGGCAAATATTATCTACAATCTATACTTAACACTTATTCAATCAAACTTCATGTTTCAATATAATTCTCCTAAGTTCAACTAGCTAATCACTTACGTGTTCAATAGCTAATCGGTAATCATCACTCACGTGTACAAATCACACTTAACAGAAATTCAACTTCAACACGAATTACTTTTTACGTCACCGATTATAAGGTCGGTTGTTTAATCAAAAGAGACATAGAACAATTTATCAATCCATTCCATATCTTGAGATATACATGTTGATCAAGCATGAAAACTCATTAAGCACAGATTAAACAACCGATAATTGATTGAATTAAAACAACAAGTAATGGAATAGACAATCAAACCCTAAATAAAGATCTAGCCAACCAAGATACAAAGGGAAAAACCATAGAAAGATACATGATGATAAACTTAGATTCTCCACAATTTAAGTTGGAACAACTTCAATCCACTTGGAAAACAATAAAAAAGTATTTCTAGAGAGTAATATTCGAGTACAAGAGTTGGGGCTTCTGGAAAATGATCCAAAAAGCTATTTAAAACCCGCATATAACTACTAGCCAACGGTCGCTAGTTTTGCATCTGACGCGCGAAGACTGCAACGTCAACGACCGCTGGGTTACCGCTGGAATCTAGGGGTCGTTGACCTCTGCTCTCTGAAAATTCGCTCTGCTCCACCCCAGCGGACGCTAGGGTTCCAGCGGCCGTTGGGCTCCGTGCTTGCTCCTTCACCTCGGTTTTTCTTCTCGTTCATTCTTCGATTCTTCCCGCTTCACTCGGTTTTGCATGTGCGACGAACAAGATACCACTTCTACCTCCAATCTTTCCTCATTCCACCATCCTACATCAAAATACGAAAACACAACAATCAGAGTAAAAACGAACTAGAAAGAGTATGAAAACGAACAACCTAAAGTCTAGACACCACATAACGACAACAAAAAACATAACAAAAACATAATAAAAAACTCCCTTACACTTAATCAGTTTCTTGTCTTCAAGCAAAATCCAATCACCAAGTATTAATGCACATCAATAGTTAACATGCAAGCCCAACCACCAACTTTCATTACAAGACTTAGACTCGATTCAATTCTCAATTGTATTCGATCACTCAATCAAGATGTAATGTTTCCCGTTACTAAGTTCATTGACACGCACATGATCACGATATACACACAATCTCACATTTCTCTATCATCCACACATCTAGTTCCCCTAAAATATTAAGCAAAACAAGCAAGTCCGCATAAGGGTGTAGTCATCGAGTCTAAACATCAATGGATCACATTGAGTATCCCGATGTGGTTTCCCATACTCATTATCTAAGATAAGCGGGGTAGAACCCACGAACTTGACTCGTCTACTCAATTACGCCCTTCTAGCGTTTATTATTCCTTTTTTTTTTTGAAGAGTTGAAACTCTTTATTCATTTTTCAATATTTTTTTTATAATTCAAGGGAACCAAACACATAGACTTTAGGGAGTAGCCACTCATAATCAAATCATGATCACTATACATGCCAACTAGCAAAGCAACATGCCTCACGTAACATCTCAACCACACAACCTAGCCCAATCAAGAACCAAACCTAAGCTAAGTCTACCACCAATCATATTACATACGGGGCTCACATATCAAAAATCAATACATATCAACACAGGGAGATTACATAACCAAGTTAACATACAAATGCTCAAGTTGGGAAGTACAAAATACTAACACAAAGACACAATTAAAAGAACGAAAAACATGCCAGAAAGCTACCAAACCCCCCCTCCCCCCAACAGTTAAATCCTACTACGCCCTCGTATTAAGGAGTTAAAGAGAAAGGAGAATGAGAAACTTCCCTGACGACGTAGAACCGGTAACAAGCCCAAGAATCGAGTGACTCCTAGAATTGGTACCTGCATACAAAGACACAAACAATTAAGCATAAAACCGGAACAAATAAATAAACAAAAATAAAACATTAAAGAAAAATAAAAGGGTAAGAAACTAATACGCCGGATCATGTGGATCCTGATAGTCTGATGCAGGAGGAGGTTGAGGATGAAGTCACATCCATCTTGCCCATTGTTTCTCAAGAGAGATAACACGGGTATCAACGGACTGGTGACGCGTGTCCATGGATTGGAGCCGGGTATCCATCGAGTTGAGGACATTGTTTTGAGTATCCAGCCTCACAAAGAGGTCAGTTTGGAAGCTTTGGAAATCGTCCCTCGTGAAATAGCCGGATCCGTATCTGCTACCGGATCCTCTAGCAAAGCCGCCCTGATTGTAGGCAACTTGGTACCCTCCTAGGTACCCTCCTGATTAGTCCCCCCGTAGGTTGTCTCCTCCATCCCGACATCTGCACCGGTGGGAGCCTCATCAGTAGCTGGAGCTGCCTCAGAGGATGGACCAGCTCCTCCAGCTCGCTCAAGCGCCTCCTCACGCTCTCGAAAGCGTCGAACACACTCTTTTTGTTAATAGGGAACAAAGGAGGTCTTTGATGCCACAAGGAGGCCGTTGTTCTTCAGGACCGAAGCACTTAAGCATATGCTCTTCCTCCAGCTGTAAGAGTTGGGTACTTGCAAACCAAAATGCCGAGCCAAGCGAACATGAGTATATGCTAAAGCGGGATGAGTCTTCTTCCTATATTTCATCCCTTCAATCTTTGTCCAGACAAAGGATGAAATATAAACCTTCTGCCCTTTCATAGCAGCAGATAGGAGGAAGCACTCATTAGTACTAACTTTATTGGCTTCCGCCTTTCCCGACACATTGTAAGCAATGAATTTGTGTAACAGGAAAATAGCGTTATCCCTAATGAAGCCACTAAGAGTGTCACCCGGGTTCCAATTGTAGAGCCCAATAAGTTCGTACCAAGCAGCTACAGGGTTAAACCCCTTAGGGGTTTGTGTAGCTGCTCCCCGAGAAGAAGAAAAACCAAAAACAATAGCATAACAGAGCGAGTTACATTAACCTCATTGCCTAAAAGCCTACAATCAAATGAATTATGCCCATAACCAAATGCAAAAGTCGAAAGCATTTCATATGATAATTCGACATAACCATCTAAATCCCCACTGTCAGCAAGCTTTAATAGGCCTAAGGTTTTCAAGTGAGCACGTAATTGAGAAAGAACATGCAATCTACCTAGCAAATCCCAATCATAATGATAGCCAAAATTAAAAGGTAAAGCTCTTAAACGCAAGTAAATTTAACCTTCCACTTGTTCAAAAATGGAGAATTTGCAGTTGTGAAAGTTCCGTTGGATGTTCTCCCTCGGGCCTCGATTTGCTCGTTTTCATCCTCTTCGGGCTCTTCAACACGGCGTCTTATGTTCATAGACATTGTGGATTTGTGAAGTTTTTGGTGTTAGGGAAATAAAAATGTGATGGAAAAATGTAGAGGGTGAGGAATTTGGGAATTATAGGATTTGGTGGATGGAATGGGAAAATAGATGGATAGCAAGGTAGGGAAAAAGATGGATCGGAGGAATTTGGAGTTTTAGAGGTTGGATTTGGAAGAAGAATGGAGGATTAGGGAAAGATTTTGAGTAGGGTTTCATTTTTGGTAGAGGGGAAATAAGAGAAAGGAGTTAAACTGTGAGAAAAGAGGGTTAAAGGAGTATAAAACAGGTGGGAATTGCAGAGCCAGCGGCCGCTGGAAACCCAGCGGTCGCTAACCCCTGCTCTCTGAATTTTTACGAGGGTGTGTCCCAGCGGACGCTGGCTATGCATTTCAGCCCTTCTTTGCACCTTTCTCACTTCCTTCCCGAATTCCATTTCTCCGTCATTTCCCTACAACATATTGAACTTGAATTTAGATTCTCAACCAACTAGAAATAAAGAAAATACAAACGAAAATCAAGCAACAAAAACAAGAAAACAACTATGAGTTTTCCACGTGGGTTGCCTCCCACGAAGCGCGCTCGTTTAATGTCGTGAGCTCGACACCTTCAAACATCCTTCAGAAGCTTGCATCATCGAGGACTAGAGCCTCAATTCCTCTCTTTTGCACCTCTCCTTCCAAGTATTGCTGCACTCTTTGTTCGTTGACCTGAAACTTCTCCTTAGTTTGTGGATTAAGAAGCTCCACTACCCCATAAGGAAACACTTCCGTGATTTCGAATGGCCCACTCCAACGGGATTTAAGTTTTCTCGGGAAGAGTCGGAGTTGGAATTTGAATAAAAGAACTTTCATTCCTGGCTCCAAGTTCTTCTATTCAACACATTTTGTAGATCTAGGTTCTCGCAACTAACGAGATCTATTGTACGTGATAAGTTGACCCTAGTCGAATCTCGTAGGAAAGCTATGCAGGGCTATCAATTAATAACACTATATAACTCTAATAAAATCACTTCTAAACACTCTATCAAAAGATGAATTTTGAAGCTAAACTAATTAATGCAACTAAAGAGATTAATTAACCAAGGGATTGAAGCCTAGGGCTTAGATATCCATTCATCCAACAATTAATACCTTACCCAATTATGCATTTGATATTCAATCACGCTTCCCCTAAGTTGTTTAACATCTAACACACGTATTTGATTATTAAACGATGATCCTAACTCTCGTATATGAATCATACAAAAGGGAATTCAATAATTAAATCACAAATTCCAATTCTACATTCCCGATTAGAATTGGGGGTTGATTAATTCTAGGTCGAACACAAGAACAATCTCTCGATCTATTCTAGTGTTTAAGGTGAATTAAATGTTGATCAAGCATCTAATTCAATTCAAGTTCAAGAATTAATCAACAAGCATGGATAAATTAAGATATTAAATGACGAATTAGAACATCTAAACCCTAGATGGAATTTAAGAACTCATGGAGATAGGAATTAAATCAAGAGAAGAATTCATAGATAAAATCACTTACTAAATTAATCCCAAAATCCAAGAGTTGTTTTCTCTTCAATCCGTAGAAAGTAAAATTTCTAATTCTAGGAAAGCGATGAAAATAGCGTTCTAAAAAATAAAAATATGAAAAGAGATAGTTTTAAAACTGAAAAATCCCCCTATTAAACGAGGGGAAACCGTGCTCTTAATTTGCGCGCAGCGGCGGCTGGGGTTCCAGTGCGCGCTGCGCGCTGCATTCTGTCCTTGGTCTTCACCGGGCCAGCGCCCGTTGGGGTTCCAGCACGCGCTAGGCTCGGCATTCTGCCCTCCGCGCTTCACCCCTCCAGCGCTGGTTGGGGTCCAGCGCCCGCTGGCCCCAACCTTATGCCTGATGGTGGCCTCCACCCCAGCGCGTGCTGCACGGCTAGCGCCCGTGGGGTGGCCTTAGTTGCCCCAAGGCTCACCCGGCTCGTCTTCCGCACCTCCGGCTCGACCCCGGCTCGCCCGATATTCTTCTCTGGACCAAATTGCACTCTTTTGGCACCATTTTCGACACAATTCCACCACCTACATCAAATCCACGACAAAATACATCCTAACATAAAAACGCACCAAACAAGAACTAAAATGAACGAAAAGAAGATGAAACGAGACGCGAAACACGACTTAAATGCAAACAAAAATATACTAAACATCTTCCTCAAGATCTTTCGATCATGGAGTTTCTTGACCCTATCCTTTTAAATCCGGGCGTTCTCATAGGCTTCATCCATTAGCTCGTCAAGCTCCGACATTTGCAAGAAACGTTCTTCTCCTGCATGTAGCATCTCTATATTTGTCTCTTTGATAGCCCACATGGCTTTGTGCTCGACTTCCATAGGTAGATGACACGCTTTGCCATAAACAAGCCTATAGGGACTCATACCACGCGTACCGCAAAATAGAAGAAGAAAGTAAACATAATAAATAAAAGAAAATAAAAACAAAAAAGAACAATGAATTAAATCGTCTAAAGTCTTCCCCGACAAAGGCGCCAAAATTTGATTCGAATAAAATTATTCGAGTCGCTCGCAATTTAGAACGAGGTCATCTAGCAATAGTAAGCCAACCCAAGTCGTATTCTCAAGGAAGACGTAACAGGGCAATTCGATTCTTTGTTCATAAACGGAAAGCAATAAAAAGTATTTGATTTGAAATATTATATCCTTGTAAATTTCGAGTCTCTCGCAATTTAGAACAAGGTCATCTAGCAATAGTAAGTCAACCTAAGTCGTATTCTCAAGGATGACTTAACAGAGCAATTCGATTCTTTGTTCATAAACGGAAAGCAATAAAAGGGATTTGATTTGAAATATTATATCTAGGCGAAGAATGTAAATAAGAAATGCAATTTAAATCTAATCTAAGAAAGCGAAATAAATATAATCTAAGAAAGCGAATTAAATATACTCTAGGAAACGTAATAAATTGGAAATTAAATTCAAAAGAATTACAGAACGAAATCTGGAATTCGAAATTAGAACAAGAATTCGAAAGCATAAACAATAAAATGAATTAAAGCAATATACGAAACAAGAATAAGTAAAGGGAAACGAACGAACTTGAATTAAGCACTGGAAACAGTCTTGAATCCACAATAAATGTCTGAAAATGAACTACGAACTATGAATGTTGTAATCGGCTAACTTGAAGACGAAAAATAATGTAAAGAACTATCTAGGTCTTGACTCTCAGATCGAGGTCGAGACGATCTAAACTATGAAAGGAAAATATATGAAAAGAGTGTTGGAAAGTAGTCTAGGGCGTCGTACAAAAATTGGAGTCGAGAGTCCGATCAAAAGTCATGTCTATCGAATGAGAATCGCACCGAGCATATATAAGCGAGAGTCGGGTCAGCAACCGTGTAGAGGTCAGCAACCGCTGACCCGATCTCTCTATGCCAATCTAGGGGTTGTTGCAACGGCCCCGAGTTAGCCGCAAAGTCAGCGACCGCTGACTTGCTCTGGCGCGTGCTCCTCGACTGGCTCGGGCACTGGCGCATATGGCCTAGTCAGCGGCCGCGGAGTGTCACGCGACCGTTGACTAGTGCTTCGGCACTTGTCTTCATTTCCTCCTAATTTCTCGATTCTTCTTTATTTCTTTTCCAACTTCGACGCTCGTTTAGATCAATGATCCTGAAACATAAAATGAAGCATAAATTAGGCCAAAACATCACAGAACGAGGAAAAATAGTACGAATAAAGATACGAAAAAACAAAGTTTAGACGAACAAAAGGAGACTAAACACCAAGAACCATTTTTGAAAGCAGTTCGATATGCCCATAAGGCATCTCCTACATCGACCAATCATTCCTTATCGGCTTGACTATCTTTTCAAGAATCCCTTTGACCTACTTGTTGCTCGTCTCAGCTTGCCCGGAGTTTGAGGATGCTAAGGGGTTGCCACCTTATGTCTGATTCTGTTCTTCTTCATCAACTTCTCGAACAGCTTGTTACAGAAGTGCTTGCCTCCATCACTAATGATCGCCTTAGGAAAGTCAAACTTGTTAAGGATGTTTTCCTGCACAAACTTCCAAACTACATTAGCACCACATGTCCTTGTGGGGATCGCCTCAACCCACTTAGTCACGTAATCTACGGAAAGCAAGATATATTCGAAACCATGAGAGTTAGGGAACAGCCCCATAAATCGATACCCCAAACATCAAAAATCTCAACTACAAGATTATTGACTAAAGACATCTCATTTCTTCGACTAATATTTCCTACTATCTGACACATATCACAAGAAACATTGAATGAATGCACATCTTTAAACAAAGATGGCCGGTAGAAACCCGATTGAAGGACTTTAAAGGCGGTTTGACGACCTCCAAAGTGTCCCCCACACTCTGCTTCATGGCAAAACAAAAACACGCTCTGTTGCTCCTCCTCTGATACACATCTTCTAATCACCTCATCTTTTCCTAGATGGAAAAGATAGGGGTCATCCCAATAGCAGTACCTGCAAGATATCAAAAATCTCGCCTTCTCCTGCGAGGTTAGATCATCACGGAGTTTTTCCGCGGCCAAATAGTTCACAATATCGGCATACCATAGGAAAGAAGATACGGAAAATACATGCTCATAAGGAAATTCATCAGGAATCTTATCATGCTTGAAAACAATCAATGAATCCTTAATGTTTTCCAATCTAGAGAGGTGATCAGCAACAGGGTTCTCACTCCCCCTTCTATCCTTAATCTCTATGTCAAACTCTTATAACAGCAAAATCCACTTAATTAAGCTAGGCTTAGCTTGAGACTTGGTGAGAAAATACCTAAGTGCTGAGTGGTCACTATGTATTATCACTTTAGACCCAATGATGTAAGACCTAAACTTGTTTAAGACAAACACTACTGCAAGCATCTCTTTTTCAGTGGTAGTGTAATTAACTTATGCATTATTTAAAGTTAAACTAGCCTAGTAAATAACACGTAGCATATTATCAACACGTTTCCCTAGAAAAACACCTACATCAAGGTCAGAAGCATCATACATGATCTCAAATGGCTTCGACCAATCAGGAGACACAACAATAGGAGCAGATATAAGCTTTTCTTTCAAAGTATTGAAAGCATGCATGCACTTGTCATCAAACACGAAGGAAACATCTTGAGCAAGTAAATGACACAAAGGTTGGCTTATCTTGGAAAGATCCTTAATAAACCTCCTATAAAAACCCGCATGCCCAAGAAAGCTTCTTACCCCCTTAACATTCACAAGTTGGGGGAAACTTTCAATCACATCGATCTTAACCTTATCAACGACTATTCTCTTACTAGAGACAACATAACCTAACACAATTTCATTGGTAACCATAAAATGACTCTTTTCCCAACTAAGAGTAAGGTTACACTCAATACATCTCTTCAAAACAAGGTCAATTTTCTTCAAACAATCATGAAATGAATTACCAAAAATAGAGAAGTCATTCATAAACACTTCAATGAAAATCACCAATAATTTCAGAAAAGATTGAAAGCATGCACCTTTGAGAGGTTCCCGGGGCATTACACAAGCCGAAGGGCATCCTCCTATAAGCATAAGTGCCGACGGGGCTAGTGAAGGTCGTCTTCGCCTTATCCTCCGGAGCTATCGCCACCTGATAATAACCAGACAACCCATCAAGAAAGCAATAAAATTCATGCCCTGCTAATTTATCAAGCATTTGATCAATAAAGGGTAAGGGAAAGTGGTCTTTGCAAGTAGTTGATACACATCTGCCAACCGGTAGTTAGCCTAGTTGACACCATCTCCCCCTTCTCATTAGTCGTCACTGTGATGCCGTCTTTCTTTGGTACAACATGCACGGGGCTCACCCACTCACTCTCAGTCACCAGATAAATCATTCCTTCAACATGAAGCTTAAGGATTTCCTTCTTCACCACCTCCATCAAGTTGGGGTTCAACCTCTGTTGGCCATCACGGAATGGCTTTACTCTTTCTTCAAGAACAATTTTGTGCATACACATCGATGGACTAATCCCTTTGATATTTGCAAGACTCCAACCAAAAGCCTTCTTGTTCACCTACAAGACACCTACCAGTTCCTCTTCTTACTCCTCAGTCATCTCAGCAAAGATGATCACTGGCTTCGTTTCTCCATCCTCCAAAAAGACATACTTCAGGTGCTTAGGAAGTTCCTTAAGCTCGACCGAACTGCTCAATGGTTCTTTCACCTCTTCACCTTTCACGACCCCCATCACCCCCACACTGGGTTCGAGGAGTAGGTCCTCCTCTCAACTGGTCCCTATCTCATCATCATCGGAATCCTGCAAAACGACCCTCTCGGCCAAAGCATCAATAGCATCGACGAAATAACAGTTATCACTTAAACTTTGCACAAGATGAGAGGATATTTCCCTGACAGAAAATGAAATAGTTTCTCTTAACATAGTCATTTGCAATTTTCCGTTTTTAACATCTATGAGTGTGTTAGTAGTTGCCATGAATGGTCTTCCTAAAAGAACAGTATCCTCATTCCCAGACTCATGAACTTTACCCACATCAAGAACAATAAAATCAATTGGTACTATCAAATCTCCTAATCTAACTAGAATATCCTCTATGATTCCTTTCGGGTACCTAATTGATCTATCACCAAGCTGTAAAGACATCCTAGTAGGCTTCAAGCAACCTAATCCTAATCTCAAGAATATAGAATAAAACATCAAATTTATACCGGTCCCTAGATCTAACATACCAGAAACGGACTTACCATTGCCAAGAGAGATCTTGATCACAAAGCTATCTGGGTCAGTCTTTTTCGGTGGAAGTTGATGCTTCAACATTGCACTTTCTACTTCAGAAACCACTATCTTCTCATCTTCCACAAATTGCCTCTTCTTGGATGCTAGTTAGTTGAAGAACTTCACGTATGCTGGAACATTTTGGATCACGTCCAAGAGAGGAAGTTTGACATTCACCTTCGAGAGCATCTTATAGAATTCCAAGAACTCCTGGTCTTGTTTCTCATTCCTCAATCGC
Organism: Leonotis leonurus; assembly: GCA_026898415.1. NCBI lineage: Eukaryota > Viridiplantae > Streptophyta > Magnoliopsida > Lamiales > Lamiaceae > Leonotis > Leonotis leonurus. The sequence continues at coordinate 74,042 of JAPKLX010000531.1, forward strand.
CCTGGGAAAGAAATAGGAGGTTTATAAGGGTTAGCGGCCTTATGTAACTCTCTTCCCTACCCCTTCTCTTCAGGAGGGGCTACTACAATAGTCTCCTCTTCAGGAGGAGCTAATGGAGTGCTCTCTTTGTCCTTCCCATTCTCATCTTCATCTTCCGAAATTTTCACTTTATTATCCACAACCTTTCCGCTTCTCAGCACCGTCACTGCTTGAGCTTGCTTGGGTTGACTTGGAAAGTTGTCCTTTTTGTTCATCTGGACAAGCTCTCCAACTGTCTTAGCTACCTGCCTGACTTGAGTCTTAATCCTCTTCATAGAGGCCTCCACTGTCTCAAATCTCTGATGGCTTGTTTGAATAAACTTGTTTAAGTTCTCCTCCACCGATGATCTGGGAGGTCCTTGAGGTGGACCTTGATGCTGTTGTGGCTGTGAAAAGTGCTGCAGCGGTTGTTGAAATTGTTGGAACCCTTGCTGAGGTGGCATCTGATGCCCTTGCGGTGCTTGTTGCCTCCACGAGAAGTTTGGATGATACTAATATCTTGGGTTCAAACTTCGGGCGTGGTTGAAAGTTTGGGTGAGCATTAACTTGTTCTTCATGCTCCCTGTGTGGCTCAAATGCATTAGTGCACACATTGGCCCCGTGGCCAAACTCTCCACAGATTCCACAGGTTTCATTCCCCGCACTCCTTCTAGGTTGCTCATCTGCAGTTCGGATAGCTTGCACTTGCCTCGTGAGTTCCGCTAACTGTCTCACCATGTCATTACTCGATGTTGCCTCATTGACCCTCTTCTTCTGACCTCTAGAACTCATTTGCTGTGAGTTTCCAGCCATTTTCTCAAATATCTCGGTCAGTTCTTCTGCGGTCTTGTTACCAATATCCCCTCCGGCTGCGTTATCCACCATGTATTGAAAGTTATGGTGGAGGCTCTCGTAGAATAATTGGTTAAGCAGCTCCAGGGATAAATTGTGATGAGGGCACTGCATCTGTAAACACTTAAACCATTCTCAAACCTGGTGAAGAGGCTCTCCATCCATCTGTGTAAAGGTCACCAGTTGTGACCTCACCTCTTGCGTCTTTTGGTTTGGGTACCACTTTGACATGAAATTTTTAGACACTTGATTCCAGTTCTGGAGTGAGTTGGGTGCTAAAGACATAAACCATGTCTTAGCTCGATCCTTCAGGGTGTAAGGGAAGCATCACATCTTCAATTGGTCCTTGTTCAAACCTCCAAGAGGGAAGGTTTGAACTATAACATAAAACTCCCTGATGAAGTTCAATGCTTCCTCCACTGGCATGCCGTAAAAGGATGATAATTGATTTAAGTGTATGTTCTTCAGCTCGTAGTTCCGAGCTGCTTCCCCTAAAACAATCGGTGATGCTGAAGCTCTAATCACCGGTCTAGCGAGCTCTTTCATATCACGGACCTCCATGATTATTCGTGAACTCGATTCACTCTAGTCGGTGTCAGAATCCTGTAGAGGTGTGCTTACCGAATGATCTAACTGATATCTCAAATCCAAAAAATGGCCATTTCCAACCTCCTCGTCCAGGTTGACTGTTTGTAACTCCCACCTGCGATGTATGTTATCTAGAACTAGTGTCAATCTTCTATTCAGACTTCGGCGTCCGTGCATGCACAACCTACCACCACAAAAGAGAAGTTAAACGCAACTTGCTAAAAGGGAAACAAACAAATACTAACAATGAATATGCCTATAGCCTTCCCCAGCAACGACGCCAAAATTTGTTCAACTTAAAACGTGAGTCTATATTCTCGCAATTAAACGAGTCTTATAGTACGTGCTAAGCTGACCCTAAGTTGAATCTCATGGAAGACTAAATAGGGCTATTCAATCAGAAGTACTTGAATGTTACAAAACAATTCCTAAACACTCTAAATCAGATGAAGAGAAGTATGATTATCAAACTAACAAAACTTAAGAAATAAAGGTGAATTAATTGATTAAAGTCTAGGGCAAATATTATCTACAATCTATACTGAAAACTTATTCAATCAAAACTTCATGTTTCAATATAATTCTCCTAAGTTCAACTAGCTAATCACTTACGTGTTATAGCTAATTGGTAATCATCACTCACGTGTACAAATCACACTTAACAGAAATTCAACTTCAACACGAATTACTTTTTACGTCACCGATTATAAGGTCGGTTGTTTAATCAAAAGAGACATAGAACAATTTATCAATCCATTCCATATCTTGAGATATACATGTTGATCAAGCATGAAAACTCATTAAGAATGGATTAAACAACCGATAATTGATTGAATTAAAACATCAAGTAATGGAATACAAAATCAAACCCTAAATAAAGATCTAGTCAACCATTGATAGAAAGGAAAAAACCATAGAAAGATACATGATGATAAACTTACTAAGATTCTCCACAATCTAAGTTGGAACAACTTCAATCTACTTGGAAATACCCAAACTAAATAAGAAAGCAATAAAAAAGTATTTCTAGAGAGTAATATTCGAGTAATATTCGAGTACAAGAGTTGGGCTTCTGGAAAATGATCCAAAAAGCATTTTAAAATCCGCCTATAACTGCCAGCCAGCGGCCGCTGAGAAGCCATCGGTTGGTGGCTTTACCTCTCTGACGCGAGAAGACTGCAGGGCCAGCAGCTGCTGGGAACCCAACAGTCGCTGACCTCTGCTCTCTGAAAATCCGCTCTGCTCTACCCCAGCGGACGCTAGGGTTCCAGCGGTCGTTGGGCTCCGTGCTTGCTCCTTCACCTTGGTTTTTCTTCTCGTGCATTCTTCGATTCTTCCCGCTTCGCTCGGTTTTGCATGTGCGACGAACAAGACACCACTTCTAGCTCCAATTCTTCCTCATTCCACCATCCTATATCAAAACAAGAAAACACAAAAACCGGCGTAAAAACGAACTAGAAAGAGTATGAAAACGAACAACCTAAAGTCACACGACATAATGACGACCAAAAATATAACAAAAACATAATAAACAATATTATGAAAATAATTAGTGTACTAATTAATTAAAATTATTTTAATTATTATATATAAATCTTAATATCTTGGAAATAATTATTTCACTACATAGAATGCACTTCACCACCTAAATTACCACTCAAAATTAAATTAATAATTGGAACTGCATATACCTAACACATATTTTATAATAATTTGAAATGAATTCATGACCAAGAGAAATCAAGAGCAACGACAAAACTTATTGATATCAATAACTAAACTCCATTATAAAAAGTGTAAGCAAGAATGTCTTTGGAATTCAAAATGCAATAACAACTACAATGAACAAATAAATAACAATTTACTGAAATGGTCTCAAATTTGTAGACAGTAAAAAAAACACAAATTAATAACTTTTGCAACTACATTTATTGGTAAAAAAACTCCCAAGATAAAAAAAAAGTGCATCGCTAATGACAAATTGAGTTTCATACATCCCATATGTTGACTTCAAAACCAACTCCATTGGATGTTTTCACTTGCATCTTATAGAAAAGAATTTTTGATAGTATGTTTCACATTTTCATTTCCCGTTTTCATAGATAATCAAAAGTCATATTCAATATAAAATGAATTTAAAATATTTGTAATACTAGATATTATACTTCAGCGTAAATCTGGGCACGTTCGTTTATCATGACCACTTCGATTGCCTTTTTATTGGATGATTTTAGTCGTTTGTCACTTCCTTTAGCTCGTATTATATTTGAATCTTGGAGATTTTGTGGAAGCTCATATTTGTTTCTTTCACTTGGCTGCTCATTGTATTTCTACAAATATCAAAGTTTTGACTTTAGATTTCAACACTTCGCAACTATATACATTGACAAATAAGATAATGTTTCCACACCTTAAAATAATAGAATAACTTTCACCTAAATAATTTGTTGAATCATACAATGTAATTGATCTTGCCTCTTTTTTCCATCTTTGAACAAAGTATATTTATTATGCAACACCATGATTTGTTGAAATTTTATTCAACAAAGCATGTGGCGACATGGGTATCCCTTATACTCAATCGAACGAAAGCTACGAGACTTTAATTTGAGGAAGTATAGTATGTCAACCCACACTCTCGAATGAGTATTTTCTCAAGAATAAATCTCTTCACATTATACTTGGAAGATACATGTGTTAGAAATTGATTTGCAAAGATAAACCATAATTTGCTGCAACTCTTTCTGAAACCGTAAAAATATTATTTTCGTTTAAATTGAGACCATTTGGTTTTCCATGATAACCCTGGAAACCATACGCTGTTTTTCATTAATAGTTATGTGATTTTCAACTTGTTCTACATGTCTTTGGTGGAACAACGCCATGTTAAATTACAAAATGAATTCCACCAAAGAATTTTTTTTATTCATACTATATGAAAAATGAATGGTTATCCTCAGCTCTCTGACTACAGGACATTCTTGCAACAAATAAAGTTTTAACATATGGCGGAATCCATCGATGACGTATTGAATACATATTAATTAACAACTCATTTCTCTTTAACTATGTAGATTCATTTAACTCCATCCACTTATGGTTAAATTACTCACTTAATTTTGAATCCATAATAATATTTACAAGATTGTGATATATTAAAGAGTTCATCTTTTTAGGAAATTTCTGAAGTATATGTCATATACAAAATCGTTGTAAAGTACTAGAGAATACCTTTGAGATTGCTCATGTAATAGCAGCATCTTGATCTGTGATAATGACATTTGTTGGCTTGTTGTTCAACATGCATTCTAAAAATGTATAAAATAATCAAGTAAAAGACTATCTTGTCAGGAAATTTTAGACTTATTAAAAAATTCTTATGCATCTTCAAGCGATTGGAACTCTTGACCAACGCTTGGGAAAGAATGTATTATGTGCAATGAAAATCGTATCATCTTGTTCTTCCGTCATTCCTAAGTCAATAAGAATAAAAGTAATCATTTTTAATCAATAAATCTAATAAGAATGTTATCTTGTTGAATTAAGTATGTGCATAAATATTATTAGAATTTAATCGTTAAAATAAAAGTAATCACATAGCATGACAGTGAAATTAACATTAATATGTGGTTGAAGATTAATTGTCGACGTAGATTTGAGAATACAAATTAATTGGTAGTAGCCAAAAATAAATGAAGAAAGAAAGAAGAGTTGTGCTTTACCTATATTTATAGGGATGTCAATGGGTGGGTAACACACGAATCGAAACTAACAAATAGATTATGGTTCTTAATGTGAAACTCATCCATTACATAGTAGACACGGACCAGACCAGAACCATAAGTTAAAAATTATATTCGTTCGGATTGGACAAATGTCCAAGGATTTTAAGATTCCAACTCACCCTAATTTTTAATCTTCTTCTTCGTTCTAAGACCCAATCTCTCTCTCTACCGCCATGGCGCCACCCACCGCCACCCACCACCCTCTCTCTGCCACCACAATGTCACCCACCGTCACCGACCACCCTCAAATATCGTGGATTATGTTTTGCTAGTTTGCTAGTTTGAATTTATTATGTAAGAAGATTACATTTTTGTATTTCTTTAGTATTCGATCTTACTATGAATAAAATTATTTTAATTTTGTTGTTGGGTTCTACTTTTTTACTAGTTTGAGCGAGTGACATTGTAATTATTTACAACTGTTTCGTGATTGATGATGATTGGCTGCATTTAAGTTGCTTTAGTCCGATTCGGTGTTATGAGATCTAAGGGTCTTGTCAATGATAGATCACAATACAGGAGCTATATTTTATCAAGTAACTATAATTTTAAATAAGAATTAGTTTGATACATTAAGTTGTTTATCTCTTACAGGTTAGGACTTTTTAGGAACCTTTTTTGATGATTGTGTAAATCACTATTTATATGTTTTGATGATGCAGAACCATTATTTGTGCTTGAGATTATATATTGTGCTTGAGTTTTAATGTTTATTGATGCTTAGGACTTTATGTTTTAATTTGTCTAGATTAGTTAGACCTTACATAATGACTAAGTGTTAAAGACAGATCGATGAAAGACAAATCAAGTTCATAGGAGTCATTTGTGTTCTTAATAGCTATGCTTATAAATACTTCAAGCCTTCTTAAAAAATGGTGTCGTCATATTGCCCAGAAAAGAGCTTAAAGTTGCATGATTCTCTCCAGAATTCAGAGATTATTCAACACTAGTTAGATCAAAATACACATTCTTGAATGTTATAAACTGGAGAGAAATCACAATATTTCTAAGGATAAACCCGCTAGAACTTGCATTAGATTTGAGCCTTCAAAGCCCATAGTTCTAGTTTCCTTCATAGCCAAAATTCTTTGAGGAAAAACAATTGTAAACTTGAACCATCTCTCGTACTCAGCGAGTTTAAATAAGAGAGTTGTAGTCTTGTACTCAACGATAGTAAAGAATATATAAGTGAGTTTGAGCTCGTAATCAACGAGGATAAACAAGCGATGGATCCAAAGTTAAGGGATTCGTCAATCTAGCATTGATCGATCGTGGACGTAGGGGGTTTCCCGAAGCACATTAAATATTGTGTGTTCTTTTATATTTTGCATTACATTGCTTTGATTCCATGTTAATCACTCACCAGCGAGCTTATCTAAATAAGCGAGTTGTGTATCTTGAATCAACCTCCTAAAAAACACTCGGTGTTACGCCCTAAATCCCGAGGGACGGCGCACGTGCCAAGGGCATGAATGGGCGGGGATAAAAGAAATATGAAAGAAAGGGGGGCCTTGTGTTCGTGTGCATTATAGAAGAGAGTTGTCCTTGAAAATCGGGCATCATCTCCTCTATAACTTTGACTATGTCATTTTTACAAACCAAACAACTAACCTATAATGTCCCGCTATTCTACTAGTAGTTATTATGTATTGAAAATCGGGATAAGAAAATTTCTTTATAAAAATTTAAAATATCGATTAGCTAATCGATATTAGTAGCTATTATTCGTGTATATTATAATTATTAGAGTAATGATAGATATTATGTGAGTTCGTTTCGAGTTAATTAGGTTATTCAAAAAGACAAGACAGATGTTTTATGAATTATGGTACTTTAGTTAGATACTAATTATTTACCTAAAATATGTTATAACAAAGTAGTAATATATTATATACTATATAGATGTATATTACTTGTATTGATAAAGTGATGATGCATGATTAATGTTTGAGAAGATGATTATACAATGATATATATATATATATAT
>JAPKLX010000531.1:91271-107592 GCA_026898415.1 Leonotis leonurus
AGAAAGGTAAAATCCTTATCTTCTTGTGTCTGTCGCTGCTGCATGCCATCGGAAGAGCTGCCGAGAACGCCGGCGAGGCTGCTTTCCGGCGACAGAATCCGAGAGGGAGAGAGAGGCGAGAGGCAGGAAAAAGTCTAGTAGAAGATGAATCGAAAGATAAATTAGGAGAAACACTAGCAATTTAAAACAGAAATTTCAAACTAAAAATCTAGAAGGAGATAGATGAAAGACACCATTTTACCTTTGGGAGAAGAACTCCGGCGATTTCCTTTCGTCGATTCAGGCGAGGGAGAGAGACCGAAGAGGAGGGAGGCAGAGAGAGAATAGAGACAGTGGCGAGAGAGAGAGAGGCGGGCTCCGGCGAATTCCTGTCGTCCGGAGAAGAGGGGCATCGGCGGCGGGGGCTTCGATAGAGAAGAGAAGGAGAGGGACAGAGAGAACCGAGAGAGAGTGAGAAAGATACAGTGAGAGAGCAGAGGGAGAAGAGTGAACGGCTGGGGAGTGAATTGGGCCGAGTTAAAATAAATCGATTGGGCCGGGTCGAGTTCAATTTGACGGGTCGGGTCTGAATTAATCTAATGGGTCGTAGATATTTAATTAGATGGGCTGTAGAGAATAAATTAAACAAGCCTAATACACTTTCAGAATGGGCCTATCTTAATTTATTAGTGTGGGCTCAGTTTAATATGTAGAATTGGCTTAGGAATTTAATCTTTGGGTCAAGGTATAGATAAATTAGAATGGATATGAATAGATAGATTAAGCCCAAATAATTAGAGTATGCTGGAATATATTTAAGAGATGAAATTAGTAGTATTATTTCAATCTTAATAAATCCTTAAAGAATATTAATTAAAATTAATATTACCTATAAGGGTTTAGCATTGTTGCTTGAGATTAAAATTATGTTGAATAATTATAGTAACCATTATTAAATTATGTTGAATAATTATAGTAACCATTATTAAATTATGTTGAATAATTATAGTAACCATTATTAAATTATGTTGAATAATTATAGTAACCATTATTAAATTAATTGGGTAAAACAAATAAAATATAAGAGGTTAATAAATCAAAGAATGATTTAAAATCCTACGAAAATAGTTAAAGAAATTTTTAAGTACTCGAATATTAGTCGAGTGAAAGATTAGAATAATTAATGAAATAATAGAATATTATTTCATTAGATGAAATAAATTATATACTCACGATGAGTATCTTCCTCGTAATTACGATTAAGGTTTAGCAAGGGGAAAACTCTAGACGATAAAGATTCAGATCTTACTAGGCGAGGAAGCAGTTCAGCTAGGCTTTCTTATACAACTAAAATTTTCTGCGTTGTATCAGTTTATATTTCGTTTCAAAAAGATATTGAACTGAAATTATGTGAAGTATTGTTTGTCTTGCCAAAAATATTTATATTTTTGTATGATACATATCTGCTTGAACTATTATAATCGAATTCGGGTCCTAGAGAATTGTTATCTTTCTCGGACTAGTGTACACCGTGACCGTGAGTCATCTAAGCGGGTTGGCCGGTCAAGTGTCCGTGGAAGGTGGCCACCTTCCCGACACACATAAATACAGATATGATTGATTACTCCAAAACTTAGACTGCGCAGTCGAATTTTAAGAATCACAAAAGAATTTAGTGAACATAGGCTTCTTTAGAGACAAAATCCCTATGTCTCACTATGTTATGGCAATGACAATTATATTAGTACGAATGCGATTTCGGCATGTATCTACTGAGTACTTTTGTACTCAGCCCTGCATGTATTTATAACTGTGCAGGTTGAGCTGTGATGTCAAAGGGGAGTGCTCAGCGATGGTTTTGTCGAACTCAATTGGTAGTAACTCTTGGGGGTTTACATGTCTTCATAGTAAACTTAGAAATTGATCCAATTTCCGCTGCAAACACTCATTTCAGTATTCAGCATTTCTAGACGTTATGATCAATGACTTATGTATTTTGGTTTCGGTTACTTAGTACCGAATTCTCTAGGACCCTTATTTATCGAAACACTTATCATGTTTTCATCTTCGTGTTAGTACCTATTTTTTTTTCCATTTCCTTCTCCGTTTTCATATTTCATCCCTTAGTCACGATTTTCCTCGTCTTTACTATGCTAAGTAAAGGTGGGTCGTGACATAACCAATACAAATGCAAAGTCTATAATAATGAATTTGAAATGAATCATATGAAATTTGGGAATAATACTGCTCGATACATGGGAACGGTAATCCAGAATCCCAAGCGGCCGAATCGTCCAAGATGAAATGAATTGGAGATAATACTTTTGGATACATGGGAACGGTAATCACGAATCCCAAGCGGCCGAATCGTTCGAGATGAAATGAATTGGAGATATTACAGCTCGATACATGGGAATGATAATCCTGAATCTCAAGTGGTCGAATCATCCAATATGAAAGATGGGTTGGAGATAATACAGCTCGTCTCGTAAGAATGGTAATCCAGAATCCTCGAGAGGCCGAATCGTCAAATAAAAATCATCAATCAAAGGCGGAGGTTAGTGAGCCTAGCTCGCCAAAAGGAGTCACTCACCTAGCTCACCAAGTGTGTTTGGCATTCGCTCAAACACTACACAAGGGGAGGAAGAGTTGAGCGTCCAAGAGAGGCAGACTACTTCTAAGCTCTCTTATGAACGTGTATGCATGAAATGAATAATGATAATATGATAGCATGAACCTTTATTAATAATGGCCGATGAGGCCTTCGTGGAACGAAGAAATGATCTTAGAGTTTAAACATATATATTATTACACACATATACGTGGATGATAATTATTTCATAAATATCATAACATACATGAGCATGGCAATAGAAATTCTTATGTATAGAACAGGTAACTGTTCTCGTGATGAAACACGTCATCCCAATAACACCATTCATCAGCCACATACATCATGCTGCTTCCTTAGCCTGTAAAAAAATTTTGAAAACGTGGGGTGAGTATTAGTGCACTCAGTTAGGTTTTTTCATAAAACGAAAAACATAGTCTCTGTTCAGTATACTTACCTTAGAAGGTTTTAAAACTAAAATAACTTCTAAGTAAGTAAAATATTTGTGCATAAATTAAACATGACCCGACATGACGTTACTCTTATATAGGTAATGTCCCGGGCCATTTACCACCGACGGATCATAAACATTCAGTGAAATAGGGCTTGGTGAACCGTACACCCCTAACATAGCATAAGTCAAAACCCGATGATGATCAACCCACGGAAGTAAAGTGATCACAGTCCTTAAATCGACGTGTTAGGCCGAATAAAAACCCCCGGTGGTCAATAAGAGCATTAAACAGTCGATACCTTCGTGAAAATATTTTATAAGAGTGCAAAAATACGTATATATATCGTCAACCTTTCACTAATGAAATTCCTCGATTACGGGAAAATCGTAAATTCTTATGAGCTCAACTTTCAGTAATAGGTACCTGTTAGTCATAAGGAATATTTTGACTTTAATTTCCAAAAAGGAACTACATATAAGTATTACTAAATTTCTATGCTTAATATTATCCCTTTTAACATGTAATAAATTAATTTGGCAGCAACCGGCTTTCAAATGACTTTGGCCAAGAAGGCAAAAATAATAAGTGCAATATTCTTTAGTGAAATATTCAAAGAAATCATGCATGCATGCAACTTATTTTTTACTTCACCTAAAAGTAACGTCATTATTTCCCGATTTAAGAAAAACCGTTTGATGAAATTTAGTCCAGTTTCTTTTGAAAAATACTATATTTTTTTTCTTTACATGCATCATAAATTTCACCGAAAAAGGATAACCGGTGAATAAATTTCCTTTAGAAAAACATGAAAATAGTATTTAATATATATATATATATAATGCATGCAAAATATTTACGTAGATGAAATCAATATATGATCATGCCGATATGTAGAATGTATGACTGTGAACATAAAACCTTAAGGGACCGTAGCCTTCCGAAGAACGGATGACTACCAAATTGGAATTTTCGGACTCCATCGATGACCCCGAAATTGGAGGCGGTGGTGGTCGGTCGTGGTCCCTTCGTGCCATTTCCAGCCATCATCATCCCAAACTTCCTTTGATACTCGAGTTCTATGTAATGAGAGCTATGCATAGGAGAAAATCGTTTTGAAAAAGGACGTGAAACGAAGAAGAAAACGAGAGGTGAAGTTACTATAAAACTACGACTGAGCCACCTTCGTTTAGTTCCTGAGCTTCCATTGCCTTGCCTCGACGTACCTCTTCAACTCATCTTGACCATGAAAGCTCGGCGGCGGAGCTTCGGCGCTCAACAATGGCTGCCAAACTAGACGAAGAAGAAAATAAATGGTTTAGGGGGGAGGAGGGGAGGGGGATGTGTTGCGTGAATTGGGGGAGGAGGAATAGCTGACTCCCCCTACTATTTATAGAAAATTTTCTCTCTTTTTTTTAATTAATATTATATTATATTAATATAATATTATTATATTATTATTAAATGCTTAAAACTCGAAAATTCGTAACTTCTACATACGATCTCCTTTTCGAGCAAACTTAACGTTAATATTTTTTATTTTAAAAGCTCTACATAATGATTATAATATTGATATACTTTCAATCATGCATGAAAATGCTCATTTTTCGAATGACACACCTTAACTTTAAAAATGCGTAGCGACTGCATATAAACTCCTTTTTGGGCAAACCTAGTGCCGATATTTTTCTTTTGAAAAACTCTATGCAAAGAGTATATTATGCATATACTTTTGACTTATGTATGAAAAGCATATTTTTTTAAATAAACCTTTTAAAAAGTTTTGTCGGTCTGCAAAATTAACATGTTAGGTCCTAAGAGGGTCTAGGATTTTCCTAAAATTCTTATTTCATCATAGCTAGGTCCCTTAATAGTTAGAACACTTAGAAGTATAGTCAGAAAATAGCGGGATATTACACTCGGTATAAACAAAATATTACCAAGCGTAAGAGAAACCAACAAATTCACCGCTTCCGCCCACGAGTTGTATTCAGACAGGTGATTTTGTAAGCTCCAGCTAGCTGTCAGTCAACCTGCACTCTGAACAGGTCACTCACGCTCTGTGTTGAGAACCTATTTGAGCAGTTAACTCTCTCTCTCTCTGTATCAAAGGAGACCATCTGATTTTCCCAACGAGCTGAGCTGGTGTAGGCAGCGAGCTATTTCTCAACCTGTTGTTCAAGCAGCAGCAGCCTTACACGAAGGAGTTGGAGTGTGGTGTATTCACCACCCCCCCCCCCCCATAAACCATACCTGCTCTCCCGGACGCAACATGACTCATATCTTAATGTGTATTTTTGTTGTTTTCTCTTATGTGTGTATCAACTCAAGCTTCCACGATTTGAAATTTGGCAAATTTCTTTATATTTGGTCGCTTGATTCATGGTGCTTGCAAGTTTTATTAAATGACATCAGTGTAGGACAATCACATTGCCTCAACTTATGACAGTTTGAGCTCCATTGTCCGCATCTTGATGAATTATTGTTATGAAGAACCTGATTTGGTACAATAATGAAGAATGTGTGTTTTATTCTTGTGTGTTTGATCACATGATTTGGTTGAAGCTTAATGTTAGTTCCTAGAACATAGAAGGTTGGTTATTTCCTGAATATATTAGCAAAAAGAGCATCTGGCTATGAGTGTTCCTCAAAAGGTATTAGTGATGACAAGCTTGTTTTGGTATCTCGAATTTATTTCCTTGTCTTTTTTTCTCATGTTGCATCCCCTTTATCTTCTTGATATATAAGATAATATAGTGTGATATGACAATTAATCTTTTTCTTTCTCTTTTTTTGATATTTGCTAATAAAGTAATGTTTGAAATTCATAGTTGTGACGGAAAACATGTGGAACATAATATCATCAATCAAGAAGCTCACACCCCTGCAAGATCGAAAAAAATATAGTGGCAAAAAAAGAAAAACTTCACAGATTTGATTTCGTTTTTCCATAATTGAAATCAGTAAAGGTGTGTTTAAAGATACAAGTGGTAATCATGCAAAAATATATTTAATTACAGTAACACATCTGAGACTCTAGTTTAGGGAAGCATCTTAAAGGTCCTTGCCCAAAGTTCACTCTTGATTATTCTTCTATAAGTTGTTGTAGAAGTAAAAAAAGTGAATATGTTTATGATCAGCTCGAGAGTAGATAGGATTTGGAAGTGGCGTGCATTAAACATAATTTTCCATTCAACATAGGTGAACACGATTATTTTGAAGTGATTTTTAATTGCTTGAACCCTTTAGGTTACCTTCTAGGAACATAATTCATGTTGATGTGCATGATATATATGAGCAAGAAAAAATGAAAGTCTGCAATGTTTTAGATATTCTCATGTGTAAAGGTTTTTGACGACAAATATTTGGACTTCTAAGCACTCTAATAAAGATTATTGTTGTATGATTGCTCACTTCATAGATGATTCATGAGAATAGTATAAAAAAAATCTTTACATTTAATTACTTGAGTATCCTCATGATGACGATAGATTGTTCAATTTCATGAAAGATAGGATTCTACACTGGAATCTAGATAAGAAGGTCAATTAAATCATTGTTGATAATACTAGCGCAAACTCAACTAGCGAGAATTGATGCATGTGCATTGTAGTGAACATATTTTGAACTTGATTGTTCAAGATGACCTTGGTGAAAGAAAAATTCTATTAGATGATATTCGTCAAACTGTGAGATACTTAGAGCGAACATCATCTACAATGCAAAATTGTTTAAAGGCCAAACAACATTGCAAGCTTCAAGATAAAAGGGTAGTGGCCAATGATGTGCCAACAAGATGGAACTGTAACACCCGAGTATTTTATACCGGGCTGATATGTGTTTAAAAATCCCAAGAATAAAATTTTTGGATTAGAAACTTTATTTTGAAGCTTGCTGCCAAGTTTCAGCGAAAACGGAGACCAAATCTCCGCTCTTTCGAGAACCGGCTTATACTTTTTAACGGGTAACAAGAGCAAATAGGGGATTCATTCGAAATTAGATATTTCGAAATTAGATATTTTGAAATTAGATATTTTGATATTAGATATTTTGAAATTTAGATATTTTGAAATATCTACGAGGCGAAATACGGGATTCATTCGAATGCCCGGATTTGGAGTCCGAGCCGAGATATGGACAAATCGCGATAATTTACATACACTTTTATCGCGATACGGACCATACGCGGAAATTTTATTTTCGCCGTCAGTGAATAGTAAAACCGAGAACTCGAGAAATCGAGAAAACTCCTATTTTTCGATGTTATAGCGAGTAATGAGAAAATTCCCGAGAAGTTTAATAAAATTAATTTCAGAAGAAACGGAGTTTTAAATTGATATTTATCAAGAAATCGAGAAACAAGCATTTTCTCGATTTACGTGCAAGTCGATCGGGCCAAACCCCGACTTTAGTTCACGAGAGACGAAGATGTCTTATCGAGTAAGAAAGACGAGTGTGTTGATTCCCGTTTCAACGGAGATAGATAAATGACGAAGAATCGGATCGAAAATATCTAAAAGACGATTTGGACCCCGGATAGTTAGATATTTTACAGGCAACTTTTGTGGCCTATAAAAAGACCACAAAGTCACCCCAATTTCAGCATTTCACGTGAGATAGGCAGAGGCAAGGTTGGCGTGAGCAAGAAGAGAAAAGGAGGAGGAGCTTTGCTCCGATTCTCGTCCCGTTCGTCTCGTTTTTCTGATTTATTCGAAATCTAATCCGATAGAAAGGTAGCCCTCGATCTTACCTACATTTCTACGGTTTTATTTTCATGTTTGTTGCATGATGAAAAAGTGAAATAGGGGCTGCCCTTTTCGATTTTTATCGGGTCGAACCCGAATCGAAAAATGTCGAGAATTAATATTGCTCGTATGAGTTAGATAAACATGTGTTTTAAGTTTCAATAAAATCTAAGCATGTTAGGTTTTGAGAAGTTAACTTGAACTCGTCGTTTTGTATGTTTTCGATTTTTCTCGAAAGAATCGAATAGACGAACATGTATGTAGGTTATATGCGAGTATTATGTGAATTTACGAGAATTAATCGAGTATGTTTAAAAAAAAATGAGTGCGGGCGACATATCTGCCCGGGTTTTGTTTAGTGTTTTAAGTACAGAATGAGTAGAATTTTTAACATAATAAAATACTAGATTTAGTTAGGAGTAATCTCCAACTTGAATCACCCCGTTTCGTTGTGTTTTCGATTTGTTATGAATTTTTCAAAATGGTTGCGCAAACTGCCAATTCCAGCGAAAATCTGGAAATTTATCTAACTTTGAAAATTCGTGAAAAATAGAGTAAAATGATTTTATGTGTTTTGTCTTCGGATTATAAAACTTTACGATGTTATGGTCACTTTAAAGTTTGATTCGTTACAATTGAAATTATTTCCAATTTATTATGTTTTTTCAAAGTCAATTGCTCATTTAATTTGAACTCGAGAGCATGAAAAGTGTTATGTGATGTTTTATTTAACGAACGTGTTTTATTATAGGTTTATATCATTGTATTAATAGGTTTATATCATTGTATTAAGTTTCATGATATTCATAGATGTTATGATCTTAGACGAGCATGAGTGCTGAGAAATGATCAAACATGAAGTTAGGTGTTTAATCAAAGTCAAAACATGGTTTGATTAGAAATCATTGAACGACCCTCCTAGAATTTAAATCCGAAACTCGAACGATAGCCGAGTTAAAAGAACCGAGAATAATTCTCAAATAACAAAGGATAATAATTCCTTACACTTAGAGAATATTAGATGCGCTCGAAAATATTATCTCACTCGAGGTTTATTTAAGGGTACGACGAAAGGTCAGGACCGCAGTTCGAGAACGAAGCAGTTGTCAGTCCAGACGATCCAAGTAGGCTTTCTATTACAAAGAAATTATGTGTGCTCGTATGCTATTATGTTGATATTTCAAAAAGGTTTTCAACTGGGAACTTATGTTTTAAAGTATTGTATTGCCGAAATGTTTTATGTTTTGTATGATACATATCTGCTATGATTATGAAATCGAATTCGGGTTCCAGTGGGTAAACATCCCCAGTCGAACTAGTGTACACAAGGACTGTGAGTCATCTAGCGGGTTGGCCGGTCAAGGTGTCCGTGGAAGGTGGCCACCTTCTCGGCACATAGAAATTACAGATATGCTTGATTACTAAAGAACTTAGACTGATCAGTCGAACTCAGGATCTTTTACTCTTACGGCATTGACAATTATATATGTATGTATGCGTTTTCGGCATGTGCCTACTGAGTACGTTTGTACTCAGCCCTGCATGTATTTATAAATGTGCAGGTTGAGACGTGATGAATGGAGGTGCTATGACGGGCTTGTCAGTCTTTTGCGTAGTTGAACTCTTGGGGGTTTACGTGTCTTCATACACGTGGACTTTTGTAGATCTTTTTTCCGCTGCAAGAGGTTTTATCAGTTTTGTTTGACGAAGGTGTCAATTCAGAGTTAAACTCTTTGTTATGAACTAAAACTCAGTTATCGAAATATCTTTTGTTTCAATCAAAGCTTTCAGGGTTCCACTTTACCTTTATTTATCTATTCTATAGTCGCGCACCCGGACTTTGCCACAAGGGCGGAGGACGGGGCGTGACAGAGTGGTATCCAGGGAATTTGCTTTAAACCCAAGAGTCTTCTTTCGAGATTAGTCTAGCATCATTTGCTAGAATAGTTGAGTAAGTTGACAAGCCTAGCACTCCGACACATCAAGCTCAACGAGAAAGAGGTAAACATTTTAAGAAGTTGAAGTTTTATGTTTTAAAAGAAATAAGCATGTTCCTATCAGCTGAAGTCTGAGATTTGAAAAGAAATGAAGGTATTTCTTTTCAATTAAAGTTCAAGATTTGTAAAGAAATGAAGGTATTTCTTTCTAAATGAAGTTAGAGATTTTTAAAGAAATATACGTATTTCTTTAGTATGAAGTTGAGTATTGAAAGAAGGAAAAGTATGCTCTAAGAGAAAAGTTTTTAAGATGTTTTGAAGTAAAGTTTTAAGTGGAAGCAGTAAGAACGATTCTTTTTGAAGTTGAAGTTTAAATGTTTCTTTTACGACGAGTCATAATCATTGTCATGACGTTAAATTTTTTTTTTCCTATGAACGTAGAATTCTTTAAGATGTATGTTCCCTTTAGAAAAGAGAACTTAGACAAGAACTTAGAAGAACTTTTACAAGCTACTCGAAATCGAGAACGAGAACAATCTGAATAAAGAAGAAACGAAAAGAACCAGAAAAAGGAGAATATCCAAAATAAAGGCTAAGGTCAATTACGAGAAGAAGGTAAAGGTTTCACAAGTTATGTTTTCATACGTAAAGGATATGAACATATCCTTATCTTAAGATCTTAAGAGTTAAGATCTGACCCTAAGAAATGGAAACCGATGAATATAACAAATCCCTCAAGGAAATAAGACGAATCAATTCGAATTAACTCTTATCTTCAATTCAAAGACGACGTAAGGGAAAGAAGGAAACGAGAAGTAACCTCACCCTCCCACCGCCTGAACATAGAACGATGGATTAGTAGGGGTTATCTATTATCCCGATGAACATATATGTTCAGTAAGATGAATGAACCGGAATACATTAGAATGAAAGGGACTCCGAGGATATGTAGGAATGGGACTGCATATCTAAAGAGAGCTTAAAAGATATGGTCAAAAAATGAAGGACTCGAAGGAGCAGTGACCCCAAGATAATCTCAACGAATAACATTAGATGATTGGTGACACAATCATGGTCACCTTATTCGGTAGTATACCTCAACGAAGATTCGATTCGGCTATTGAATTATTGCTAGATTTCTTAGAGAGTTATAACCCGAACGATGCGTGAGTTCAGTTCACGAGTAGCAAGTTTCAGTTTCAGTTTAATAAGCGAGATTCAGTTTCAGTAGAACGTAGAGAATAAGGGAGTTCAATTTCAATTTCAGTTTCATTTTCTGTTCAGTGGAACGTAGAAAGTTTTGGTTCAGTTCATTAAATTCAGTTCAATCCAGTTCAGTTCATTCAATTCATTTCAATCCAGTTCAGTTCATTCAATTCAGTTCAATTCAGTTCAATTCAGTTCAGCTCATTCGATTCAATTCAATTCAGCTCAGTTCTGTTCTGTTCAGTTAATTTCAGTTTATTCAGTTCAATTCATGAGTATTGTCACGAAAAATGCAAGTCATTAAATCCCTTTTAGTAATCAATTATATCATTGAGTTGAACTCTATGATCTTAATGCAATTAAGAAGTCATATGAGATCCTTCTAAACTCTATGGTAAAAGAAGTTCTAGTCAAGAAGACCATTGAAATATTATCCCTGAACCTAAGTATCTTTATGACTGAGAAGTGATTGTGATGGGCCTGATCACCCCATGTGATCAAGAAGATCTCAGTAGTTGTCATTCTGGTCTCCGGACCCTAAAGCTCAGCATTTTTGAAATTCAGTTGGGTTCATTCCTTTCTTTTAATATTTAATCGGTTGACGTCTGTCTCTAAACAGTTTGTCCAACCCTCGCTTAAGTTATCATGAGAGATGATGGACCCACATGATTGATAAGTTATCATAATAAATTTCCTTAAACCTTCGAAACTAGGACGTATTCGGTATATGGCTATCTAAGTACCATGATCTCAGTTTTGAGATTTTATATGCTGAGGACTTATAGTAAGTGCTAACATTAGGTATGTATATAGTAATGTGGGTTGTCTCCATGTTACCGTATGTCACTTCGAAGAAGGGATAAAGTTTAGAATGAAGATAAGAATGAGGTTCCTTATGATGAAAGTAAGGTTACGCTTATGCCGCCACCTCAGAGAAATTGCCATCCTTTAGTGGATGTGCAACCCAGTGACACAGAACTATGAATCAAGGTTGTGGAAAGAAATAGAGTAATGATTAGAGTGATATCTTCTCGCAGTTAGAGAGATACCCTAAGTTATGATAATGTTCATCGATTAATGTGCTCGACGGTGATTCGTTCCGGAGTACAAGAATGTTAATGTGCTCGACGGTGATTCATTCCGGAGTACAAGTATGTTAATGTGCTCGACGGTGATTCGTTCCGGAGTACAAGTATGTTAATGTGCTCGACGGTGATTCGTTCCGGAGTACAAGTATGTTAATGTGCTCGACGGTGATTCGTTCCGGAGTACAAGTATGTTAAGGTGCTCGACAGGATTCGTTCCGGAGTACAGATGTGTAAAGGTGCTCGACGGGATTCGTTTCGGAGTACAAGTATGTTAAGGTGCTCGACGGGATTCATTTCGGAGTACAAATGTGTAAAGGTGCTCGACGGGATTCGTTCCGGAGTACAAGTATGTTAAGGTGCTCGACGGGATTCGTTCCGGAGTACAAATGTGTAAAGGTGCTCGACGGGATTCGTTCCGGAGTACAAGTATGTTAAGTTACTCGACGGGATTCGTTCCGGAGTACAAGTGTGATAAAGTTGCTTGACGGGATTCGTTCCGGAGCATAAATGTGATAAAAGAATGCAAGGAATAGAAACGGTCCAAGAAAGGAATAAAGCGATTTATAATTCGAGATGAATGTTAAAGAAGTGCAAGAGAGATAAGAGAAGAATGATATCGCCCTGGGTGACGATATGAGTTATGTAGAAAAATCCGCATCTATTTCTGGATCGGAAGTTTCAAGAGTTATTGAATGAGTAGTTTCCAGAAATGTTACCCCTTGAGATTAGCAAATTTCAGGACGAAATTTATGTTAAGGGGGATAGAATGTAACACCCGAGTATTTTATACCGGGCTGATATGTGTTTAAAAATCCCAAGAATAAAATTTTTGGATTAGAAACTTTATTTTGAAGCTTGCTGCCAAGTTTCAGCGAAAACGGAGACCAAATCTCCGCTCTTTCGAGAACCGGATTATACTTTTTAACGGGTAACAAGAGCAAATAGGGGATTCATTCGAAATTAGATATTTCGAAATTAGATATTTTGAAATTAGATATTTTGATATTAGATATTTTGAAATTTAGATATTTTGAAATATCTACGAGGCGAAATACGGGATTCATTCGAATGCCCGGATTTGGAGTCCGAGCCGAGATATGGACAAAGCGCGATAATTTACATACACTTTTATCGCGATACGGACCATACGCGGAAATTTTATTTTCGCCGTCAGTGAATAGTAAAACCGAGAACTCGAGAAATCGAGAAAACTCCTATTTTTCGATGTTATAGCGAGTAATGAGAAAATTCCCAAGAAGTTTAATAAAATTAATTTCAGAAGAAACGGAGTTTTAAATTGATATTTATCAAGAAATCGAGAAACAAGCATTTTCTCGATTTACGTGCAAGTCGATCGGGCCAAACCCCGACTTTAGTTCACGAGAGAGGAAGATGTCTTAGCGAGTAAGAAAGACGAGTGTGTTGATTTCCGTTTCAACGGAGATAGATAAATGACGAAGAATCGGATCGAAAATATCTAAAAGACGATTTGGACCCCGGATAGTTAGATATTTTACGGGCAACTTTTGTGGCCTATAAAAAGACCACAAAGTCACCCCAATTTCAGCATTTCACGAGAGATAGGCAGAGGCAAGGTTGGCGTGAGCAAGAAGAGAAAAGGAGGAGGAGCTTTACTCTGATTCTCGTCCCGTTTTTCTGATTTCTTCGAAATCTAATCCGATAGAAAGGTAGCCCTCGATCTTACCTACATTTCTACGGTTTTATTTTCATGTTTGTTGCATGATGAAAAAGTGAAATAGGGGCTGCCCTTTTCGATTTTTATCGGGTCGAACCCGAATCGAAAAATGTCGAGAATTAATATTGCTCGTATGAGTTAGATAAACATGTGTTTTAAGTTTCAATAAAATCTAAGCATGTTAGGTTTTGAGAAGTTAACTTGAACTCGTCGTTTTGTATGTTTTTGATTTTTCTCGGAAGAATCGAATAGACGAACATGTATGTAGGTTATATGCGAGTATTATGTGAATTTACGAGAATTAATCGAGTATGTTTAAAAAAAAAATGAGTGCGGGTGACAGTTCTGCCCGGGTTTTGTTTAGTGTTTAAAGTACAGAATGAGTAGAGTTTTTAACATAATAAAATACTAGATCGAGTTAGGAGTAATCTCCAACTTGAATCACCCCGTTTCGTTGTGTTTTCGATTTTTTATGAATTTTTCAAAATGGTTGCGCAAACTGCCAATTCCAGCGAAAATCTGGAAATTTATCTAACTTTGAAAATTCGTGAAAAATAGAGTAAAATGATTTTATGTGTTTTGTCTTCGGATTATAAAACTTTACGATGTTATGGTCACTTTGAAGTTTGATTCGTTACAATTGAAATTATTTCCAATTTATTATGATTTTTCAAAGTCAACTGCTCATTTAATTTGAACTCGAGAGCATGAAAAGTGTTATGTGATGTTTTATTTAACGAACGTGTTTTATTATAGGTTTATATCATTGTATTAAGTTTCATGATATTCATAGATGTTTTGATCTTAGACGAGCATGAGTGCTGAGAAATGATCAAACATGAAATTAGGTGTTTAATCAAAGTCAAAACATGGTTAGATTAGAAATCATCGAACGACCCTCCTAGAATTTAAATCCGAAACTCGAACGATAGCCGAGTTAAAAGAACCGAGAATAATTCTCAAATAACAAAGGATAATAATTCCTTACACTTAGAGAATATTAGATGCGCTCGAAAATATTATCTCACTCGAGGTTTATTTAAAGGGTACTACGAAAGGTCAGGACCGCAGTTCGAGAACAAAGCAGTTGTCAGTCCAGACGATCCAAGTAGGCTTTCTATTACAAAGAAATTATGTGTGCTCGTATGCTATTATGTTGATATTTCAAAAAGGTTTTCAACTGGGAACTTATGTTTTTATTGTATTGCCGAAATGTTTTATGTTTTGTATGATACATATCTGCTATGATTATGAAATCGAATTCGGGTTCCAGTGGGTAAGCATCCCCACTCGAACTAGTGTACACAAGGACCGTGAGTCATCTAGCGGGTTGGCCGGTCAAGGTGTCCGTGGAAGGTGGCCACCTTTCCGGCACATAGAAATTACAGATATGCTTGATTACTAAAGAACTTAGACTGATCAGTCGAACTCATGATCTTTCACTCTTACGGCATTGACAATTATATATGTATGTATGCGTTTTCGGCATGTGTCTACTGAGTACGTTTGTACTCAGCCCTGCATGTATTTATAAATGTGCAGGTTGAGACGTAATGAATGGAGGTGCTATGACGGGCTTGTCAGTCTTTTGCGTAGTTGAACTCTTGGGGGTTTACGTGTCTTCATACACGTGGACTTTTGTAGATTCTTTTTCCGCTGCAAGAGGTTTTATCAGTTTTGTTTGACGAAGGTGTCAATTCATAGTTAAACTCTTTGTTATGAACTAAAACTCAGTTATCGAAATATCTTTTGTTTCATTCAAAGCTTTCAGGGTTCCACTTTACCTTTATTTATCTATTCTATAGTCGCGCACCCAGACTTTGCCACAAGGGCGTAGGACGGGGCGTGACAGAAACTCAACATTTCAGGTACCTGAGATGACACTTCCTCTGAGAGATGCATTGTCAAACTAAGGCAGATTGACCCCTGCTATATTTACAATCATTCTCCGCAAAAATGAGATGTAGCTACAATTATTGTCAAGTTCTTAAGGGCTTTCTATGAAACTACACATCTTTTAGTGGTAGGAAGCATCTCACTTTCAATGTGTTTTTCCCTAGTGTTTGTCATATTCATTTTAAATTGATTGAATGACAAAGTAATTAACATGTGTGCCTTAAAAAATGAGTTACCGATGAAGAATAATTTTTATAAGTATTGGGATGAGTGCAACATTATATTGGTTGTTGCAGTAGTATTTGATCCAAGATGTAAGTTTCACATTATTAAGTACTTCTACACAAGGATTTATGGTGAGAATGTTGTTGCTCGACATATATATAAGGTTCAAAATTTATTGGAAGACCTTTATGTTTTTTATGGTGGTAGTGTTCTACCTAGTGAGGTTGTTTCTGATACTTCTTCTATTGGCGTACAAAGTCGTATTTTACTAGGTTTTGATGTGTGATATGACGAATCTCAAGGTTCAGTTTTGTAGTCATAGTTGGAACTATATCAGTATAGATAGTGTGAAATTACTGAGATATGTTTGTTCTTCAAAGATCTCACTTCTCGAAATATAAATATAGATAATGTGAAATTACTCGAGAAGAACATTCCAATCATATTATGTAACCTTGAGTGCATCTTTCCACCAAGTTTTTTTTT
>JAPKLX010000636.1:6118-40317 GCA_026898415.1 Leonotis leonurus
TATTTTTATTAAATAGTATTCTATCATATATATATATATATATATATTACTTTTAGTTTTATTTTATATTATATTTCAATATTTTAAACATTATGTAAGAAACTAAATGTCATACTCTAATATTTTTTAGATTTACAAAAAATAAATTTAAAATATTTAATAAATTATGCAATATTTAATATCATTTGAAACATGAATTTAAAATGGGTGATATATGAAAAGTGTCAACTTCCATAACTTAAAATGAAAAATATCCACTTTGTAACTTTGCTATGAAAAATGTCCACTTTTATATTGAAGTTCCTAAATTACCCTTCATCAATTTTTATTTTATATTAAAAGTGGAGAAATCAATGTAATGATTGACTAATTATTTGATTTAATCATTGTGAATTTTTATTAAATGATAAATTTTATTTTAAATAATCTACAAAATAATTTAACTTTGTTTTAACTTTATTAATAATTATAAATTTATACGTAAATAATCTAGAAAATTATTTATTAATAAAACGAATAGGCATGAATTCTTAACTTTATTAATTTAATAAGCATGATGCAACTATGCTTAATTTAATAAGCATGATGCAAGAATGCATGAATATATAATATGCATGATGCAAGAATTTTTAAAGTTAAGCGCACACACATTTTACATACGTGCAAGAATGTAAGAATATATAATATGCATGATGCAAGATTTGACTTTGTTTTAATTAATTTTACTTTGTTTTAACTTTATTATATACACACATTTTCACACACACGTTTTTATATACATCGACATTTCTTATGTCATTTGCACAATTGAAAAGAGGAGAGAGAGAGGGAGAGAAAATAATAGAGAAGGAGAGAAGAGAAGAAGAGAAGAAGAGAAGGAGAAAACCACGTCGCGTGCTGATTTGGGTGAACAAAAGAGGTAATGCTAAATTTAAACCCGTAGTTTCAAAGAATAATGTGTTATGAGTTTGATGAGCTAAAACCCTATCGTGAAAACATGAATTTTTCTAAAAACCCTGTCGTTATTTTTGCAAACACGACCTTTTTACATTCAAACGTATGGGTTTTACCATTTATACAAACTGTGACGACAGGATTTTCATGATATAGCAAGAACATAACATAAGAAGTTAAAATATAAAAAAAACATAAAATCCGGTCGTTAAAAATGAAAACTCGGTCGTGGTATGGCCGGGTTGAACATTTCACGGCCGGGTTTTATATTCGGTGATAGATATTGCGACCGGGTTTTTGTTTATTGGTATTTTGATTATATTCTGATTCCAAATATGTAATTTATTGTTCAGATGGACGGATGGAAGTACATAAACGTAAGGTACAATGGATTTTGGGAAGACAATGTGTACGTTGGCGGTAACGAATGGTCCACTCTTGTTACCATAGACCCTGCTCGGATTGAAGATTTGATGTACAATATACGACATATGCTGCATGATATTGGAATGAGTACAAATTTTGAGATTTACCGGATATCTTCGTATGATGGTAGTAAACGTTGCATTTATAATGATGATTCTTTCAATCTTTTGATTTGCGATTACTGGAGTCCAGTGGTGTATGTGGATATTATTAACGAGACACATGATGTGGGATCCTCGAGTAGAGGTTCGAATTTCATGGGGACGTCGGCCTATAATACGCAGCACTATAGTACTCAAAATGAAGATGGAGGTGAGTTTGTTAATCAGACGGTGGTAGCAGATTGGTTTGGTGACATTAATATCCAACAAGTTCCGTCTGGTTCATGGCGGGCATGGCCCCAATCTCCTATACGAGCTCCTGTGAATGAAGATGATGCTCCGTCTGGTTCGGTGCATAGAGATTGTGAAGATGATGACATCGACGAAATTAATTCGGCAGAGTCAGAACCTGATGCATCAGATACAGATTCCGAGGACAATATAAGGAAGTTTACTTTTGCTGATTGCGCTGCATGGATACGACAACATGGTGGTTTTGCTAGATTGATAGAAATGGTGCATCCAATGCCAAACTTGCAGGTTGATGAAGAAGAGGAATTGGATCCAGATGAATTGGAAAATTGGTTGGTGCCTGTAATTCCGTTGACAGATAGAGCTTCATTCGTGGCATGTGAAGAAGACCTAAGCCAATTATCAGATTTAGAGAAAGGTGCCATATACGACAACGAAGGATCAATTGATAATTGTTGTCGGCATGTGGAACATGGAACGAGGTGTGCAATAT
Organism: Leonotis leonurus; assembly: GCA_026898415.1. Taxonomy (NCBI): domain Eukaryota; kingdom Viridiplantae; phylum Streptophyta; class Magnoliopsida; order Lamiales; family Lamiaceae; genus Leonotis; species Leonotis leonurus. The sequence goes on from JAPKLX010000636.1 coordinate 8,345, forward strand.
CGAACATATAAGTCTGATAATACTCAATTAGTGCTTTTTTGTTCACTTCCTGAGAATAAATGCACTTTTGAGCTCCGTGCATCTGGATCGGGTGATGATACAAATCAGTCTTGGAGAGTCTACAAGTTTACTGATAAGCATACGTGCATCATGACATTTGACTACGTTCCTCCAACAAGAGTTCACTCAAAGATTGTGGCTACGTACTTTGCGAAGAAGATTCGTCGTGATTTTCAGATAATTAAACCGAAGGGGATGATACAAGAGTTGCAAGAAGAGTTTGGAATTCATATTAAATACGATTTGGCGCTGCGAGCACGACAAATGGCTGTTGAGATGATCTATGGTGGGCATGATGAGTCATTTCAGATGTTGCCAGGGTACCTTTACATGCTTGAGAGAATAAATCCGGGAATGATCACTGATTTAGATGTCGGTTATGACGATAGATTCCAGCATGTGTTTGTTGCGCTCGGAGCATCTCATCTCACCTTTCCATTATTGATGAGGCCCGTCATAGTTGTGGATGGGACGCACTTAAAAGGTAGGAATAAGGGCATATTGTTCGTAGCAGTGACAAAAGATGGAAACGAGGGTGTTTACCCTCTGGCATATGGTGTTGGTCCAATAGAGAACGACGTGAGTTGGACTTGGTTTCTGCAGCGTCTTAGAAGTGCGTACGGTTGTCCACCGCAAACATTAATAGTATCAGATGCCCACAAGTCCATAGCAAATGCTATACAGATAGTATTTTCGGAGGCAACTCACGGTTTGTGCTACTTTCATCTCATGGGAAAGATGAAACAATGGGGAAAGCATATCATATCGCTATATCAGAGAGTAGCATATACATATCGTCCAGTAGAATTTCAAAAAAGAATGTCCCAAATTGCTGCTGCTAAACGAGAGGCGTACGAAAAGTTGCTGCGTGTAGGTCCTGAGATGTGGGCTCGTTCACAGTGTCTCGTTAGTCGTTATAGCACGCTTACGTCTAACGCTGCGGAGTCATTGAACAACAGATTGTTATGGGCTCGTAGATTGCTGATATGTTCCATGGTTGAATCAATAAGGATAGCTATCGAGGAATGGTTCAGAAAAAGGAAGACGGCGGCTGTGCGTATTCAAGATATTTTTACTGAACAAGCATCTTTGAAGCTCGAAATACAACGGGAGAAATCGAGGACATACACTGCACAACATGTCAGGAATGAGGTGTACACTGTTTTCATAGTGAGCAATCCACAACCTCATATGGTCGATCTTGCATCTAGGACTTGCACGTGCCGAGAATTTCAAATGGACGGTATTCCGTGTTCACACGCCATCGCTGCAATTAGGTATGTAGTTTACTCATTTAAATTTTGCTAGTTCATTACAAATAATTGATTTTTTTTATTCATTATTAATACAAAAAAATTCAAAACCTGTATTTGAATATGTGAGTCATTATTACACCCGAGAAACACTAATTCAAACATATGCTGGCTCCATTATGACCGTGCCTCATCGAGATAATTGGATGCTTCCAGTTGGAATAGCTATAAGAGTTGTATTACCTCCGGTTGTTACCCGATTGCCGGGTAGACCTAGGATGACTAGAGTTCGAGCAGGTGGTGAAAGAGCACGTCAACAAACTATTGAAGCGGAGAGTAGTGTGCCTCGTCGAAGAAAATGCAATAATTATAGTCAATTTGGTCATAGGCGCCCAAAATTTCCGCTGCTAGCTATATAGTTGACAAGGTTGAGTCAAATTCAGAATGATTTTTTTAGTAATGTAATGTTCGCAACTTGTTTAATGTAATGTAATGTTTGCTACTCATTGACGAGGTTGAGTCAAATTCAGTAATGTAATATGCATGTTGAATCCTTATGTAATTAGTTTTTTCTATAATGTAATGTACGATATGTGTAACTTAATAATATGATATTAATAATAAGAATAAGTTTAAGTTTCAAATAGGAAAAATATTTAGTAATTACAATAAAACGATCCTATAGTTCGTCACAAATAGAGAAACATATAATCGCTATATGGTTTCAAAATTCAGGAACTTTGGATTGAGCATATGGGAGCTTCGGTTTGCCACTGATGAATCGATCGATCGCCATGAGTGCTAGCGGGCCGCTGTTAAGCAAGTGGTTGTTTGGTTTACCCTGCTTGAACTGTATGTTCTTCGGGAGCACATTGTATTGCAGGGGGTCGGTTCTTATTGGAACTGCAGTAATCTGATACCAAAACCCTGCATCGAGCAACAGCTTCCAAAACATGTCCGTGATACACGAGAGGTGCTCGATCTTCGCCATTTGTGCACTCTCTGAGCTCGTATACCAGGATGAGTCATAGAGATATGCTATTCAATCAATCAAGCAAACTCTAACAACGATCCACTGACGGTCCAAACAACAGGGTATAATAATCTGTGCAAAAAAAACATATTATTAAATAACGAAATATTAAATTAGAAATGTAGAAATATAAAATACTTACATCAGCAGCTCTCCACCAAGGCACTGATGATGCCGCCTGATTCACACATGTCACGTGGCCCGTCAAGTAGTCAGGCATCGTAAAGTTCTCAATCACGTTACGTAGTTCAGGTGGATTTCGCACACTTTGAACGTTAGTGTACTTCAAGTGGCGGTAGGTGTTCAGTAAGCTCACCTGCATACACATTAATATAATTAGAAATTATAAGTTAGAAAATAATATAATGTAAGTGTATCAGACTACTCTAAGTGAATATTTGCGGAAGCTAAAGTAGAAGATACGAGATAATTTTTGCGTAGGTTATCAATTAATAACCTACACGGAAGCCTTACGGCCAAAAAGAATAAACAAAACAAGTGTTGAGCTATTACAATGTTGAACACAACAATAACTACAACACTATCACTAAAATACTAAATGTATGTTCTTACAAGCTAAGAAGCATACAGAATTAAAACTACGAAATTAATCTGCAAATACGTCTATCTAGCGTATATCTACTGAATGAATGATTCTATTATTTATAGATAGACTACATGGGCTTGGATCCATAAGTGTAGCAACTGTTCGGCCCATGTCTCCACAATTCTCGCAGTTCAGTTGTTGTGCTCCGTAAATCTGCCTGGAATTGTGGAACTACTTTAATCTGTTGTTGACTCCGAGATTTGTGGAACAGAATTCCACTTAGCATGAAACTCTCAACCGCCTAGTAAGACTTGGTCTTCCCTCTAGTCTCCGTGCTTCCTTCAAGTCTTCGTGCATCTGCCAAGTCACCCTTACACGTGGCTGTCGAGTTGGACGCTGAGTCAACACCAGTTGTTATGTTGCGTCAGAAGCCAAGTCAACATTCCTGTGAAGAACACAAAAACAAACATGTTAGGTCAACATTACAGATAACAATATATCTTAAATACCTAACAAACTCCCCCTGTTTTCGTGCCTTCTTCACAACACTCTTTTCTTCACTGGAGCTCCCCCTGAATTTTTGCCTGCAAAATATGTCAACAATAGCAACAATATCAGCAGAATAACAACATAGGCATTCATCGATATGTTTAGCAGCACAAGATCATCCATCCCATTTAAAAAATGCTGAATATTATCCAACATCCACCACATAAAAAGTAAAAAAGCATAAAAACATAAAAAAGCATAAAGACATAAATTGTTGTTTTTGGTGCACCCCACATCACAAAAATAAATATTTTTTACCACAGACGTTCATCATCCTCACAAACGCTCATTTCCATCGTCTTCTTCCTCCTCAATGTTTGCTCCCTCCTCATCTGCTTCACCTCCTGCTTCGCCCCCTGCTGCTGCAGCTTGTACTGCAGGTTCTCCCCCTTGTTGTGAAGACAGGCAGGCCTGGAGGGAAGGTACGAGTGCAGTTAAGGTATTCAGAGCACCAATTAACTGTAGAACAGTCTGTGGTGGACGACCGGGATTGTGGAGATGCTGGAACGGGTTCCACTACTGCAACAGTGGTAATCGGAGGGCCAGATTCTTCAACAGCCGGAACCACAGTTGGTTCGGCCATGAATGGAAGGATGGGAGTAGCAGTGGTTTCTACCATGGCAACGGGTGGAGTCGCCACTACAGTCGGTGGAGTCTCGGCGGCGGGGAGTGCCGGAGCAGGTTGGAGGACCTGGAGAAGATTAGGGTTTGCGGCAAGAAGTGCTTGGAGAAGTGCAGTAACGTCGGGTGTTGGAGGAGTAGCCATCGCAGGAGAATTTTGAGATAAAAAACTGAGAGAGAAAATGAAGGGTTTTTGGATGAGAGAGACGATGACTAGTGTTTTTTTATAACTCTAAATTGAGAAACCGTATCAGTCTAGGGATATGTGCAGATTTGGGAGAGAGAGAGAGAGAGAGTGGTTTCTAGGGTTTCGTGTGATAGAGAAAGTAATGATGGAACACAGACTAGCGACGGTTCAATTCAAAAGGAAGTTATGCCGCTTCATCTCCAGCCTGACAAACCCTTAGAACACGCTACTCGACAGTTATAACCCACTATCAAAATAAAGAAATAGGTGACATGAAGGACAATGCTAGAGTATGTGTTACAGAAATCATAGATGCCCGATGTTGAGAGAAACATTTTTAGAGAACAACATTTGATAAAATAGTCTAACTTGTTTTGTTGTGTCAACATCTCTACAACAGTTGTCTGGTTTATATAGATAAAATAGGTGCAGAACTACAAGAATCCAAGAGGTAGTGAGCGTAGAGTGCATCGTCGCAGCGAACGCCGTGCCCCTAGCCTTTCACCCTTGAAAGAAATCGTAGTTGTAATCCTTTTGTAAGGTAGCATCATCACAATGAACGTCGTGTCCCCTAAATTACTTGGATTGTTTTACCACACCGGTACATAAAAAACATATATATAGAAGAACACCAGGCGGCCGTAGACAGATTATGTTGACTAAGATGTTGTACTAGCAAGTTAGATACACAAGCTACACCCTTTGATATAGATAACAATGATATGAATATGGGTGTAGCACAACACACTCTATTAATGACAAAAACAAAGACCAAGAGACTTTCGTAAGTGTACGAATCTCTCATGATCCAAGGGTTTTGTAAAAATATCAGCAACTTGGTTTTCCGTTTTCACATACTCAAGCTTGATCACCTCTTGTTGCACTAAATCTCTAATGAAATGGTGTCTTATGTCAATGTGCTTTGTCCTTGAGTGTTGAACATGATTTTTGGAAATGTTTATGGCACTCATATTGTCACAGTACACAACTAGGTCATTGTTTTCTAGGCCATAATCACTAAGCATTTGTTTGAGCCACATCAGTTGTGTGCAACAGCTGCCTGCTACAACATATTCGGACTCAGCAGTGGATAAAGAGACAAAGTTTTGCTTACGGCTATGCCATGACACAATGTTATTGTCTAGATAAAAACAACCTCCACTCGTGCTCTTCCTATCATCCACATCGCCAGCCCAGTTAGAATCACTAAACCCTATCAAGCTCATATTCATGTTTTTGGAGAAGAAGATTCCTAAATCTAATGTTCCAGCAACATACCTGATGATTCTTTTAACAACTTTAATATGAGATACCTTGGGTTTAGCTTGATACCTGGCACATACATATACACTAAACATCAGATCTGGGCGAGTGGATGTTAGGTACAGCAGACTCCCTATCATTGATCTGTAGAGTGTTGGGTCAACATCCTCTCCAGCATCATCTTTAGTCAACTTTTCCGTAGAGCCCATTGGGGTTTTCATGTGTTTGGCTCCTTCAAGGTTAAAACGCTTTATCATCTCTTTGGCATACTTGCTTTGAGAGATGAAGATGCCATCTCGTCCTTGTTTTACTTGAAGTCCAAGGAAGTATGTGAGTTCTCCCACCATGCTCATCTCGAATTTTGTAGACATTGCACCTGAAAAATCATTAAGCATGTTACGTGAAGTGGAACCGACAATCATGTCATCAACATAGATTTGAGCAATAAGAATGTGTTGATCTTCCCTTTTGATAAACAATATTCGGTCAGCCGCACCTCTCACAAACCCGTATTTGAGAAGGAAGTTTGTGAGATGTTCATACCAAGCACATGGTGCTTGTTTGAGACCGTATAGTGCTTTCTTCAGTCGAAAGACATAGTCAGGCTTGTGCGGGTCCTCAAATCCTTTGGCAACATAAACTTCCTCTTTGAGTTCACCGTTGAGAAATGCTGCCTTCACATCCATCTGGTATAGATTGATGTTGAGATGGCATGCAACAGCAAGCAACAACCGAATGGACTCAAGTCTTGCTACTGGGGCAAATGTGTCATCAAAGTCAACCCCTTCGACTTGAGTATACCCTTGAGCCACCAATCGTGCTTTGTTTCGCACAATTGTTCCCTTCTCATCAGATTTATTCTTGAAAATCCACTTTGTGCCGATAACATTTATGTTGGCTGGTCTGGGAACAAGGTACCAAAAATCACTGCGAACAAACTGATTTAGTTCTTCATGCATGGCATTTATCCAGAACTCATCAGTCAATGCTTCCTTGACATTTTTTGGTTCAAACTTGGATACGAAGCATGTTACGCCATAAATTGTGGAGCACACAGAGTACAAGCATGCCATGTCTCTATAGTTAATCAGCTGTTTACGTCTAGTCTGAACACCATCCTCAACATTTCCTATAACTTGAGACAATGGATGGTTTTCTCTAACTCTTCCCGGAGGTTCTCTACGGTGAGTAGCCTCTTGAACCTCATCTTGTTCGTCTTCTAGTTCTTGTTGTGTAACATTGTTTTCCTCATCACTGCTGGATGTTGTGTTAGGTGGAGTAGTTTGGGCTTCAACAGAAGGTAGAACAACTCCCCTTTGATATATGTCGTCTTCTGCATCCATTTTCTTGTTCGCATCACATGCGTCATCAAAGACAACATTAACAGATTCTTGTATTGTCTTAATGCGAAGGTTAAATACCCTATAGGCTACGCTATTTGTTGAGTAACCAATGAATGCACCTTTGTCGCTCTTGTCATCAAACTTTGTTAGATACTCACGATCATTTAGGGTAAAACATACACACCAAAAAATGCGAAAATGCTTTAGGTTAGGTTTTCTTCCCTTAAGTAGCTCATACGGTGTTTTGAATGAGCCTGGTCGAATGTTAACCCGATTGTTGATGTAACATGCGGTATTTACTGCCTCAGCCCAAAAATGTTTTGCTATTTGTTTTGAGCTCAGCATAACCCTTGCCATCTCAATCAAGGTCCTATTCTTGCGTTCGACCACCCCATTCTGTTGTGGAGTTTTTGGTGCTGCAAACTCCTGACACACTCCCTTTTCATTGCAGAAACTTGTAAATTGTGAGTTCTCAAACTCACGGCCATGGTCAGATCTTATACGAGATATTCTAGCATCAAATACATTAGCAACATGAGCAAACATATTTCTAAACATCTCAAATGTTTCAAATTTTTCACGTAGAAAATAGGTCCATGTGTATCTGGAAAAATCATCTACCACAACTAATACATACCTTTTACCACCAATGCTTTCAACTTCCATGGGTCCTACAAGGTCCATATGTAGAAGTTTAAAATATCGGTTGGTCCCAAAGTGTTGTTCATGTTGTTGTAGAGCAGGATGTGAGGCATGTAATTGTTTTCCTCGTTGGTAGTCTCCACAGACGATCTAGTCTTCCTTCCCAAGTTTGGGTAGACCTCGTACTGCATCCATCTTGACTAACCTGCCAAGATTTTGAGACAGTAATAACATATATATTTCCTTCTATGTCTCTTACCTTTCTTACCTTTTCCTGCTTGAGAGGTGTTTTGCTTTGTCTGTGTTGGTGGGTCTGTGAGCACAACATCTGCTTTGGTATTGGATGTTTCTGCTGTCGATGTGGACCCACGACAGAACACAGTTGGTGCAGCATATCCAAGACCCCTTTTGCTTGGGTTTGCGCTGTCCATGATCTCTTGAAGCGAATAAGTCCCAGTATTCCACTTGCGAATGGTCAGTTGTGCCTCTTCAAGTTGGGATTTCACTTTGGTGAGCTCTATGTCACGTTGTGTGATCAATACCTCCTGTTTTGCTTGGACTTCCTTGAGTCGTGTTATCTCAGCTGTTGAGGTCACCAGATCTTGTGCTTGTTGTTTCCATTTTCCCAACAACTCATCATACAACCTCTTTAATCCTTGTATTATAGTGAAAGCATTGTCATCACATTCTTCACTATATGTAGGTTTTATGTTATCCTCAACACTTCCTGCATCATCAACAGGGGCATTTAGGCAAAACAAGTTAGAATAGTAGTTAGAATCATACCTGTCTGAGAAAGCTTCAGCATCAGCATGTTGGCCTGATCTTTCCTGAAGTGGTATTGTCACATGTAGTGCTATATTCTCATACAATGCTTCATCAACGTTGTCACGACCCGCTTATTTAACTATTGTATTAGCTAAGTAAACGGATCGCGACTACGTTTACTGAAGGAATGAACTTAATTCTTAATTAATTACACTTTGATTAATATCAAATACGGAGAAGGTTGAATGACAATTAAGTGACGCAATATCAAGGATACAATTGATAAGTGAACGAATCCAAAAGGGGAAATCGGGGTAAAAGGGTATCGATTTTTAGAATAATTTGGGCAGCATCTCCTTTGTAAATAGGTTAATTCCGGACAAACAGAAAACCCAAAGCAGGATATAATAAGTCAAAGCATATATCACAAATGGTTAGGAACATCCAAACCAACTGAAGATGGTATGTGCGATATCAATTTTCAACGACAACAAGTTGAATAAATTCAGATTTCTAAACATAACCAACAAAGGATAGTGAGTCAGCAACTACTATACATGACCAACATTTCAAAAGATATTCAGAGTTTTGGCAACAGATAGGGTGGTTGAGGATTATGTGTGACGACATAACCTCGGGGCAACTAGATACACATATTAACAAGCAAAAAGGAAAGCAAGCCCGAATCAGCATCCCTCACCATCGCCAACTCCGCTGCTCAACCTGCACATTTAAAAGTATATGCAGGGCATGAGTACTATATGTACTCAGTGGGCACATTGCCAAAAACTTTTAAAAACATACTTTTATGACTTGCCAACTAAAGCAATACACAGGGTTTTAATTATAAAAGAAATAACCTGTGTATGTTTTGTTCTTTTAAAAATTTTCATGCTCATGTTGTATCTTAATCTAACCATGACTTGTGTCTGCTGACAATGCATCTAAATACACCATATCTACGCACTCTTGTGTTGAAAGGTAGGCCTCCCCTTCAACACAATGACTAGCCAACCCGCTCGCTGACTCACGGCCATAAATGTGTACACAAACCCTTACTGGCAGCTCGTCCAGCATAGGACCGACGCCGTAATTCTCTCGTAGATAGGCATCATGCAGCATGCTTAAAACAGGCAAGTCACACAAAATCTTTCAAATAATATGCATATCAAAATATGACATAATAGCATGCACATTTTTAGTTAAGAAATGCCCACCTCACTAACTGCTTAGCCTTAAAACCTCAGTTCTTCTTCCTTTAGCTCTGTTCCCTTTCTCCCTACTCCGCTTGCACCTTAAATATATAAATAGGGAGTATATTAGGGGAAAAAAAATATTATTTCACTAATTCTCAATTATACTTACTTAATTATAGTCTAGCATCTCAACTTGGGTTGCTAGGGGTTTTGACCTTCTTTCGGGTCATTGCATCCTTAACTGATTTAATTATTCTTAACTTTATAAATATACTCAATTATGTATTTTAAGCTTATTTATAAGCTTACTCATAATATTTAACCTTATACTTAGTAATTAAGCATATTCTTGGTTTATGTCAAAATACTAACTTATGCATAATTATCTTATTAATATCAATCAAGCTTGATTATTCAACTATTAGTACTTATAAATCATTATCTACTCTTGAACATTAATTAACTTATATAATTATAATACTTCTTTCTTTACCTACTAAACTAACAAATTCTAACTTTTACATACTTGGCTAATAAAATCCAATAAATTCACATTAGCCATTATATTCCTTCCTTATCTCAAATATCACATTAACTCAATCAAATAAAATCTCTATGTATAAGTTTTAATCATGCCCTTTTTCTTGAAAATTAAAGATCTTAATGTAAGAATGATTCTATCTTTAATCTCTTGATTTAACCATGCTTAGTATTGCTTAATAAACTCCAATGCATCATCACTCAATCTAAATAACATCAACATACATGTAAACTTAGAAACTCTATAAACTAACTAAATTTTGAAAGTTCATTTCTAATGCTTAAAAAATTCTAAATAAATTATTCTAGACATTATTCATGCCAATAAACTCAAATATGATATTAATTTAAACAAATAAAAGCAAAATCTCATAGTATAAGTAGGGTGAAATTTCGGCCCTTATAGTAAAGGTTAGAAAGTTTGATTTTGATTTAATTTCTTGTTCTAATCATGTTTATTGATGTCTAATGATACTTATTCATGCTCAATTCAAGAGAATTCACACAATTTCTAATAACTCAAATTAGGGTTCATGTAGAGATTTTAGGGAAAATCAAATTAACCATAATTTGTTGAAATTCTTTGCATATTCTTGTTTAAAGCATGCATTTCTATCTATTTACTACAACATAATTAAAAATCAAAACCATACATGAACAAGCTATAAGGCACGAAATTTTCATGCTTTAAAAAGAGGGAATTCTTCATCATTTTTCAAGCTAAAACATGAAGAAATTGGATATTTACCTTGATTGGATGATTTTCTCACAATTTGGTATTGATTTTTGGCTTAATTCTTGAGATTTGAAGAAAAATTTGTTTAGTGTGTGTAGTGTGTGTGAATAGTGACGGAAATTTGGGTGGAGATGTTGGAAGATGATGAATAGTAGTTGAAAGTCTTACTTATAAGTTAAGTTAAGTGATTTTTCTAGTTTAATAATTAATTTCTCTACTTTTCCACATTTCTCTAGGGGCTTCTAGAAGCTTCTCGATTCTTCATTTTTCGGGTTTTGAGATATTGATACTGGATGATTCGTCTCAACACATAGAATTCACTGGTTCAGACCGTTCGTGGTTTTGAGTTCGTTTGAATAACTTATTCAAACTTTAAAATACCGAATAAATTTAACTGAATAAATTCTCTTTAAAATAATATTTTTCTAATAAAATCTTCATAATAATCTCTTCTATATATATATTATAAAATTAGTCATAACTTATAGATATTACTACAGCTGTCGAATTCTCAAACTGGATTTTAAACGAAAACTTATTTAATTATTGCTAAAATTGCAATAATTAATTATTATTCTCTGTATCGTCTGTTTACTGCCTTAATGAAATTTCTAATTCCATTTTTCTATATTATCTAATAGATAAAAAAAATTCTCATCTGAGGGGTATGCTTCGTTTGAATTTATTCTGCCTCAACCCCTTTCTTTTACTAGTAATATGGAATTAATAAATTCCATTTTCTTTCTTAACTAAATAATTAAAAAAATTTCTTCTAAATTATATAATAAATTTTTCAAGCTCTTCTTAATCTCATAAATATGATTTCTTAAGGATGCAATGCCCTAATTAATATTTAATCAAACTCTAATTACTGCTACAGTATTTCGGGATACTACAAACGTCTTCAAAGAACTCATGCCCATCATCATTCCACGACACCCAATAGGACTTCCCCCTTTTTCGAAGTGTGTTGGCGCACTGATTTGTAAAGTGCCCAAAACCTCTACATTCATGGCATTGTACATTGTCGAGTTTAGAGGAGCTGAATTTGAACACTTCGTTGTGAGGAGTTTTCCTAACAGGAGGTCTTCTCTGGTTGTTATCGTTCTTTGGGGGTTGATAGTACTCCAGACGTGGTACATCTCGTTCCTTGGGTCTTTCTTTGTTCTTGTCTCGATTGAATCCTCTCACCATTCGATTAAACTTCCTGGTGATCATGGCAACATCGTCTCCTTCATGAATTTCTTCCACTTCTTCGGATTCACTGGACTTCATTATATCAGTTAACTTACTGCACGAAGGTGACGAGATTGTGTCTGCTGTGAGGGCCACTGTTTTCTTCTTCGTGAATGTCCCTCTTGCCTCTAGATTCATCTCATAGGTCTTGAAGGAGTTCATGAGGTCCGTGAACTCAATTGTATTCACAGCTTGCGATGTTTCAACAGTTGTTACCTTCATATCGAACCTAGGTGGTAAAGTGCGAAGTGCTTTGGAGACAAGAACTTTGTTACTCAACGCATCTCCCAGATCTTGACACTCATTTGAAATGTCAAGAATCTTCTTTGTGTAGCTGGAAATGTCTTCATCTTCCTCCATCTTCATATTCTCAAATTGTGAAGCTAGAATACGTAGACGTGACTGTTTAACGCTGGTGTCACCTTCACAGTGCCTTTGCAAGATGTCCCAAGCATCTTTAGCACAGGTACAGTTCTTGACCAGCTTGAACATGTTAATGTCAACTGCCGAGAGAATTGCATTGATTGCGCGATCATCGAGCGTCGCAGCCTCAACTTGATCACGTGACCATGCGCTTTGTGGTATTGGAACCACATCACCTTCTTCATCAGTTTGTTTTGGTGGTGACCACCCATTTTCCACAGAGATCCACGCTCTTCTATCTAATGACTTGATGTACGAGCGGGTACGTGTCTTCTAGTATGAGTAATTCAAGCCATCCAGGACAGGAGGCCGAAATACTCCCACATTGTTTGGATCCATTGATGTGTTAGAGTCGTGATACTGTCAGGACCACACTCAGTGTGTCGAGTGATGGCTCTGATACCACTTGTAAGTGTATCAACCTACTCTAAGTGAATATTTGCGGAAGCTAAAGTAGAAGACACGAGATAATTTTTGCGTAGGTTATCAATTAATAACCTACACGGAAGCCTTACGGCCAAAAAGAATAATCAAAACAAGTGTTGAGCTATTACAATGTTGAACACAACAATAACTACAACACTATCACTAAAATACTAAATGTATGTTCTTACAAGCTAAGAAGCATACAGAATTAAAACTACGAAATTAATCTGCAAATACGTCTATCTAGCGTATATCTACTGAATGAATGATTCTATTATTTATAGATAGACTACATGGGCTTGGATCCATAAGTGTAGCAATTGTTCGGCCCATGTCTCCACAATTCTCGCAGTTCAGTTGTTGTGCTCCGCAAATCTGCCTGGAATTGTGGAACTACTTTAATCTGTTGTTGACTCCGAGATTTGTGGAACAGAATTCCACTTAGCATGAAACTCTCAACCGCCTAGTAAGACTTGGTCTTCCCTCTAGTCTCCGTGCTTCCTTCAAGTCTTCGTGCATCTGCCAAGTCACCCTTACACGTGGCTGTCGAGTTGGACGCTGAGTCAACACCAGTTGTTATGTTGCGTCAGAAGCCAAGTCAACATTCCTGTGAAGAACACAAAAACAAACATGTTAGGTCAACATTATAGATAACAATATATCTTAAATACCTAACATATAACATGTGAATTAATTATAATTTCAACTTACAAAAAAATCAGAGGTCACCAGGATGGTGTTTCTCGCTGAAACACCTACAGACACGCCCTCCCGAGCATTCAACCTATGCCTCAGATAGAAGAGATACAGATCCAAATACTACATGAAACACATTTCAAATAAAATTAGTAGTAATTAACTGATGGTTGTGTGTGCTGTAAATAACAATGAATATTACATACCTCGGCCTCTAAATGCATAAACATGTTCTGTATGTTGTTGAATTGAAGAGCCTCCATAACATACCCGGTCTCAGGAATCCGTTCTTGTGCGTTCGATCCTTGTGAAAGAAAATTGAGATATCTCAATTGAAGATCTCGAGGAATGGGAGGTAACCCATTGGTTCAACGCTCTGCAGTGTACGGACTCTGTAAAACTGCGGCCTCCACACGAGTGCGAGCAGGTCTTGCAGGCATCTGATCATAATGCTGACCCGGATCATAAAGCTGAGGCGGATCTACCACTGAAAGAGGTGTGGCCTGTATAGAAAATATCTCCTCAACGTCACTATCTGACATCTCGGTGCGCTCGAAAGCCGATGATCGCGGCATATCAAAATGGTCTTCATAAGCTGAAGAATGCCTGATCTCGTGCACGGAATGACGGGCTCGAGAATATGAACTGTGCTCTGGCTCTCTTGGAGGGGATGACACCGGTGGAGCTCTCGGAGGAGATGGAGCTCTCGGTGGCGATGGATCTCTCGATGGAGATTGAACTGGAGCAGGAGATGGCCTACGATGTGGAGAATAGGCTGGACTATGTCGTGATCCTGAGCATCGAAATGAGTCTTTGAACTCGTCGAACCACTTCTTCAGAATCGGCAATAAATTCTTGTGTGATTTCTCAACCGCCCTTTCTGCGGCTGAGTCTACAATCCGCTCCATCTGATCAGGGGTAATTGTGTACGATCCGTGACCGCATCTATTCCTGCCAGAGCTACTACTAGAAGAGGAGGATGACGGCGGCCTAACCCATTTCCCATCATCTCGGCGCCTATGAGTTGACGAAGAAGGCCCGCTCCGATCTGGATGAACATGTGGTGATGGGATCTCCCTCCGTGCACGTATCATCGGTGGGTCAAGATGAACTCCCTCAGCATTGTCTATCTGATGTGCGCGTCGTGGCGGCTGAACCCCCTATCTCAATGCATTATACGGCGGTACCCACAAGATATTCAAGACCTCCCGCCGATCCATACTCAACAGTGATTGATAATACCATGATAACTGCTCATCAACGCTGGCAGTCATCTCAGTCACCTCACTCTGCAATAGAAAAGAAATTAGAATGTTAATTTTAATTCGTTTATTTGATATTAAATTATTTCATATTCATAAATATTAAAATTTACCTCTTCCATATGAAACATACGGTATATGACGTCAATTGGAATCCTGGAAATGAACCTCCAACGACAACATCTGGGCTGAATCTCCACATCACGCAATCGCCCAAATGTCTGGCTCATCCATGGAAATACCTCGAGTATCCAGACGTACAGTGCCCATGACGGCCCGTACAGATTGTACTTCACATTATTCCAGTTTATGTTGTTCAAATAATGCCGCATCCAAAGAAAGGATATAGTCCCCCACGGGAATAGGCTGAACGAGGCTAGATCGTCTGCTAGCACCCACATCCACGAGTCGATCCTGACTGTCGCATCAGCCCCACGCAAAAATAATGCAGCAAAGAGCACGTGGGCCGCCTTAAGGTATAAATCACCATCAGGATCTTCAACCGAGAGGTTCGTGAAAGTCTTTAGTATAGCTCCTCCTGTTGCGGAGGATCTGCCGCAAAGCACATTATAAAGCTCGACCTGCCCTAAGTCATATGTAGGGCGTGTATCAAAATCTGAATGGGCAAAGCGAAGACCGCTAATCAAGCAGTATTCCTCTACACCGAAACGGTATCGACCTCCGTTCACAACGAAGAATAAACCTTCGTCATCATCCTCGTCAGGCTCCACCATTCGCGCCACCAAATACGAAAGCGCGCCGGAACATTTCTGTCCCGGTCTCCAGTCAACAAAATGACCGAAACATCCATCCATAAACTGCTGCAATAGAGCCTCACCTCCTACATGCCTTAATGTCTTGGAAATTGTTTCTAATATCAATTCCTTATAGTACGTGCTCGCTACTATAGAAGAGTCCACAAGCTCAGGTCTCAAATACATGATCTATTATTAATTATTCATAAAATTAAACCAATCTATTACACTATTTAACAATTTAAATTAAATAATAAAATAATGATGAAATAAACAAAATTTAATAAACAACTACTCAATTAATCATCACTTAATCAAATCTACACTTACAAAATTGGTTTGATATTATTTTCTTGTTTACAAAAATTGTAGCATCTATAATTATAAATATAAATATTATATATTAAATGTTAAAAAAAAATTAAAAAAACCAGACGTCACCTATTAAAACCCGGTCGGTTTCGGTCAGGCACACAAACCGTCCGGATTTTTGATTTTTCACCTTATTTTTACACTTTTTACATAATTATCATATAACTTTTATAATTTATATATATTTTTTTTTATGTTTTTCACCATATAATTTATTATAATTATTCTTTTAATTTTTGCACACATCTAATTTGTTAAAACTTATAATTTTGCACACATCAATCTATTACACTATTTAAAAATTTAAATTAAATAATAAAATAATGATGAAATAAACAAAATTTAATAAACAACTACTCAACTAATCATCACTTAATCAAATCTACACTTACAAAATTGGTTTGATATTGTTTTCTTGTTTACAAAAATTGTAGCACCTATAATTATAAATATAAATATTATATATTAAATGTTTTTATTTATTTTTCATAAACCCGAACGTTTTTTAATTAAACCCGGACGTCATCTATTAAAACCCGGTCGGTTTCGGTCGTGCACACGAACCGTCCGGGTTTTTGATTTTTCACCTTATTTTAACACTTTTTTACATAATTATCATATAAGTTTTATAATTTATATATTTTATTATTTTTTTCACCATATAAGTTATTATAACTATGCCCAATTTTATTCTTTTAGTTTTTGCACACATCTAATTTGTTAAAGCTTATAATTTATTTATTTAACAATATTAATAATGAAATCAACACTAAACATGATAATTAAATAAACACGAATTAAATTAAATAAGTAAATAACTCTATTTATATAAATCACATACAAATAATAATTAACAAATTAATACATTAAATAACTCTATTTATCAAATATAAATAATAATTAACGATTTTAAAAAAAATACCTCTTGTGCCATTATTTTCAACGTGAAATAAACAATAAAAATCGTAGTTCCGCCGCTTCTCAAGGCCTAAATAATTAAATCAAACTCAATTGTTAAAATAATAAAAATGAAATTCAAGTTTTTCACAATAATAATTATCAATTTTGCAAACCTCGTTGAATTTCAACAACTTCTATCATTCGAAAATCTCTCTCGCTTGAAAACCCGTGGAATTAAAAAATCCGAAGTACAATGAATTGAAAAAATTAGGGGAACAATGGATTGAAATATATCAAACAATTAGAGTAAATTTAATCAAACAACAAGAATGCATAACATGGCCAAGAAATAAAATTCACGTCAAATAATGAATTGAACCACTGCAAACCTAGCGAAATTCACGTCCAATAAAATAAAATTCGCGGCCAAAAGAAAAAATCTCTCTCTTTATGCAAAACCCAGCGAAACCTCTCTCTCTCTCTTCAATACCCGGAAAAAATTCACAAAACCCTGCTAATTTAAAGCATGACCCTCTTTCTCTTTCTTCTTAAGAATTAGTGTAGGTTTGACTAACTTCTTTTGTATTATTGTCATATATGGCCGACAAGTTATGACAAAAGCTAAAATTGGTTGACGCAACACTGTCTACTCACATGACCAATAGTTTTAGGGTTAGGTAGTAAGGTTAATTTGGTAATTTTGAGTATTTTACAAGGAAATTTTACAATGTGGGTATTTTTCCATTACATGTTACATAATAGGGTATTTTTCATAATTTACCCATTTAAAATATGTTTTTTAATTTTAAATTTTTTCATAATATGTTTTTTTGCTATACAATTTTTAATTTTAAATTTTTTAAAGTTGAATTTTTATTTTATAGTACATTGAAATTATTAAATACATATTATATATGATTAGGTTTTAATAATTAATTATTCTTAAAATTCAACGAAATTAGTTATGAAATAAAATATCTGGATAAACCGAACCAACCCGTACCAAATCAAAATAAATTTGATTATTTTGATTTGGTTAATTTGGTTTTTCAGTTTGGTTTCGTTACTTTTTTCAATCAGAATTTTAGTTTGGTTTGGTTTGATTTTGTCAAAAATCGAACCAAATACCTGAATGCTCACCTCTAAAAGTGCGGGTCTCGAGTTGATGTGCACCGGATGTGGATGTCAAATTTTATAAATAATTATAATTTTAATGGCATTAGTGATTAGATAATTAAATATATTAATTATTAATTTAAAATTTTATAAAAATAAAAAATAACTACTTTTTTTTTTTATCAATTTCTACAAACTTTATTTTATTTATAAAAAATGTTTTGTTTTATTAATAAAAATATATGCAATATGTATCTTGAATTAAAAAGTACAATAAGAGCTTTTAATTTAATATATGATATGTAAAAAATAATTTTAGTATTAAAAAATTATGATAATTTAAATAAAAAAAACTAGTTATAAATATAGTTATATTTAGTCTTTTTGTTTTCTACATATTATTAATAATTAATTTTTTTAATTTTATTTATAAAATTATATTTATTAATTTATAAATATATAATTTTATGGAATAATATATATAATTAGTGAAAATATGTGTATATATAGATATGCTCTAAGTTTTTATATGAGAAAAAAAATCATCTATTGTTAGGAAGTGGACTCCAGCACCTCCCGGAGGGGGGGGTCCTCCGTGTATCGTACCCGAGAGAACTTATGGGAGTGCTGCCTGCCTCAGTCGAAAAGGGCCTGCACTACCATTGTTGACGAGAGGTTAAATGAATTGATTAGTACTACTCATACCAACATGGTGCATCATCATTTTAGGTGACCCCTTAGTAGAAACTCCAAGGTTAAGCGTGCTTGGCTTGGAGCAATACTATGATGGGTGACCTATTGGGAAGTGTCCTGGGTCAGCCTGTCAGTGAGGACAAAGCAGGTTGAGAAAGAAAGTGTTGGTGTGTGGGGCCAGTACGTCAATTCTGATGGGCGCTCCCGATCCAACATCTATAATAATGAGAAAGAATCTATTTCATTTATCTACCTAAAATTAATTTAATTAGATATATTTTTCATTATAATAGGGAAGTGAAAATTATATTTTAATATAATAATTATTTTGAAAAAAAAAACTCACAATTTTTTATTTATTAAAATCAATAGTTGATACATTTTCACATTTCTCACTTAAAGATTTTTTCTCATAAATCAAAATATATATAATAATATTGTAAATCATATACTATGATATTTAATTTATTTGGATTATCAATATATATATATATATATATGTTAAAACAATATTTTTAATCAATAGTTGATTTTTGTAATAATTTATTTGTCATTATACATACAATGGATAAAACTGTCACGACAGGCTTGACCTCACTTGCGTACTCAAAGTACTCGGGATTTGGATAGAAACTCACTTCAAAAATTTATGTCTGAAAATGATCATGCCCGAAAAATCTATTTAAAAATTTTATGAGCATATCGGATATCGAGTTTAAAAAATCCACCCATCTATATATATACAACACAAACATCAATTACAATTCATTTTCAATGGTAATTATGTAATTAAAATATTAAAGATATTTGAAAATTTTAGATTTTTTTAATTAAAATATTAAAAGTTTAATCTTCAATAATAAAAATAAAAAATATTTATATGGGTAAAAATATTTATTGTACAAAAAAGTTATTAAGATAATTAATTTTATTAGATTTATTAAATTAAAAATATTATATTGCATTGACGAATAAAACAGACCTGCCTTGCAGCCCATAAATAGACGAATTAAATTTATTTATTTGTTGAAAAATTTTCGGTAAGTTTGAACGGAATTCAAAATCTTAGAAAATCTCATTTAATAATTTTAATAACTTTAATCTTGTCAAAACACCTCAAATGTACTAATAAAAACTTTATTAAATCAAATACTAAATTAAAAAAAAAAAAATTATAAACTAAAATAAATAACTATAATTTTATAAAATATTATAAAAAATTAAAAATAATTATCTTATACGTATAGATAATTTTATAATGCCATTACACATATAGCACCTATTAATAAAATTCAAAATGCAAACCGGAAATTTAAGTCCACGTTGGATCCAAATGCACAGGATCCAATATATGGATGATCCAAATATTTAAAAAAAATTGGATCTGAACCACCAGATCTGGACCGTCGACCGGGTCTGGGATCAACTCTCGTCTGTAGTCGGGATCGTCACCTGCTGGCGCAATCTCATTCGCTGATCGGGTAGTCAGAATGCGAGAAAGAAAAGGAGTTATTGATCAATATTCAATCACTCAGTAATTAGCTCAAGCTGCAAACTACCCCCATCAATCTCTTCACGTTCTCTACGCACACTCCAAAAATCCAATTTCAAGGCCGCTTCTCCTCGATCTCCCCACCCTGATTCTATTACAAAACATGCCGTCCGCCTATAGAGGTAATCTCACAACGTTCGAGGATGCTGAGAAGGAGAGCGAGTATGGATACGTTCGCAAGGTGAGCTTAGCGCTAATCAAACACGTTCAGTTTTGTTACCTATTGTGTTCTATTTGATTATATGCTTCTCAGATTTTTTCGTGTGTGCGCGTAATCATGTCACTGCTTCGTTCCAATTTGGGTGCAGCTCTTTGCTTCTGCTTTGGATCTGATCTTTTTGTTCACTCTCTCTCTCTCTTGCTCTCCTCAGTATTTTAGTAGTTTGGATCGGATGGTTGTTTTCCTGATTCGGCTATGACTCCACCATCTCTGCATTTCCTCCATTATGATTGCTCCACTCTCTCGTCATATTATTTTCACATCTGTTGTGTTTCTCAATTGCAAAAATAGCTTGAATCTTTTGACACCCGGTCTACCATTGAGTGAAAAACGTGGATATACGATTTTCATTCAAGCTGTAAAGCTGGAACTTTTATTATTTATTTTCCCCGATTTTTTCTATAGCATTATCATTTTTGATAACATACGCTATATGTCTTGCACATTATACATACATATAATTTTTCATAGGTATCTGGACCAGTGGTTGTTGCTGATGGAATGGCTGGAGCTGCTATGTATGAACTAGTTCGTGTTGGACATGACAATCTTATTGGGGAAATTATTCGGTTGGAAGGAGATTCAGCCACAATCCAGGGTCAGTGCCCTATTGATTATATTATATATGTTGCTGCAGCTTCCATACTCTTTGGTTTACCAGATTCATATTGGATTCATGGGCATGGTGCTTTATTGTTTTATTGACTTCACAGACATTGAAAAAAAATCTGTCATCTTACATGCTCAATTTATCGATATTTACATGTTATTCATCATAGGAATTTTGTATCTTTATTGCAGTGTATGAGGAAACAGCCGGACTGATGGTGAATGATCCTGTTCTGCGAACTCACAAGGTTCTAATATCATCATGAATTATTATTTTTGTTTCATGTATGGATTTTATTATTTACTTATAAATCGCACCCTTTACTCATTATCCTCTATACATTTACAGCCTCTTTCAGTTGAATTGGGTCCTGGAATTTTGGGAAATATATTTGATGGTATTCAGGTTGGCTAAATTCTGCAACTTCAGAGTATCTTCATTTAACAGTATATCTGTAAATGTTTGTTTTAGCCTGTTATATGTCTATATCCTAATTGTTGTTCGTGCTTTGCATTGTACTAAATACTCAATGCAGAGGCCTCTCAAAACCATCGCGATAAAATCTGGTGATGTGTATATTCCTCGTGGTGTGTCTGTCCCAGCACTCGATAAAGATACACTCTGGGAATTTCAACCAAAGAAAATAGGTATCTGAAAACTACTAAACTTATGCTGTTCATGTTTTAAAATAAATGTCTTTGTTGAGATAGAAATGCGCCACAAGAGCAATTGGTCCATTCTGATCTGTTACAAATTCTCAATGTCAGGAGAGGGAGATCTTTTGACAGGAGGTGACTTATATGCGGTGCGTTTGCAGTCGTCCATCCTCTATTAACTTAAGTTGCTACTGCTGACTTTTAAATTCTTATATTTTTTTAATGAACTCTGGGCAGACTGTGTTCGAGAACAGTTTAATGCAGCATCATGTCGCTCTTCCTCCTGATGCAATGGGGAAGATAACCTACGTTGCCCCTCCTGGTCAATACTCATTGAAGGTTTGTTTTTGTCATGGTGGATGTCATGCTTAATTATCAACTATTAATATATTCTTGAGGAAATGTCAAAGTTATGTCACTTTTGAATTTTCTGATTGTTTTCAGGACACTGTTCTTGAGCTTGAGTTCCAAGGAGTGAAAACACAATTTACCATGCTTCAGGTTAGCATTCTATAGAATGGAAAATTTCAAGTGTGGAAAATATTTGTTGTGGGATGAGCAAGGATCTCAAATTGATTTGCCTACTTATTGCAGACATGGCCTGTGCGTACACCTAGACCTGTAGCTTCAAAGCTCGCTGCTGATACCCCTCTCTTGACTGGACAGGTGAATACTTACAAATAGGATTTTTTGCCTACTAATATATCAATCTTCCCATCCTTCACAAATTCATTTCATCTGAAGTGTTGTATGATCTGATTGTATACTTCTGGTCAGCGTGTTCTTGATGCTCTATTTCCCTCTGTGCTCGGTGGTACTTGTGCCATTCCTGGTGCATTTGGTTGTGGAAAAACTGTCATTAGTCAGGCACTCTCAAAGGTGAACTTCATCAACTATTGTTGGTTTCTCATATTGATAATGTTTTTGCAAATGTTTATAATCATTTTTTAAAAAAAATTTGTAATCCGGTTTTCTTTGGCTATGGAATGCAGTATTCTAATTCTGATACTGTAGTTTATGTTGGTTGTGGAGAAAGAGGAAATGAAATGGCTGAGGTATGTAATTTGTTTGCTTGTGATTCCTAAGGTCATCTAAGTGTCTGACCTAGGTATTTTATGTAGGTACTTATGGATTTCCCTCAACTGACAATGACCCTACCCGATGGTAGGGAGGAATCTGTCATGAAACGTACAACCCTTGTGGCTAACACATCCAACATGCCCGTGGCTGCCCGTGAGGCTTCAATTTACACAGGTAACTATGTTAATCACTGGCTTCACATTTCCTATATCATAATGGGAGTATCAAAATGTTTTTAGTGGCAATATCATTCTCTTTTGGGGACACAGTGACACCCTTTGATTATCACATTAAGGGACTAAATTCATTTACAATTATATACTACTACTCTAGAAGCTATGGCAATTATAATTTGGTTAAATTTGATATAGGCGAGTGCATTAATCTGAGAATCATCTCACATCAGTAAAGGATTAGGAGTAATTTTTCTAGGAAATAAATAAATCAGGCTATCCTCTTTAATATTCTTTTCAAGTTGATGCACAGAATGCATTGTGCAATGTTATATCTTTTGATACATGGCTTGTTTCAGGAATTACTATTGCTGAATATTTTAGAGATATGGGTTACAATGTCAGTATGATGGCAGATTCAACATCTCGTTGGGCAGAGGCATTACGTGAAATTTCTGGTCGATTGGTATGTATGAAGATTGCTTCATCAGTGGTTCATATCATTTAACTGAACTTACTTTATTATTTCCCCTCCTTTTGTAGACTGTTTGGTAGTGGACTGCTTTTATGTAAGTTTTTTTTTTTTTTGGTTGCGATACACTGATAGGTTATCTTCATAGATCTTAGATATTTTTCCTTTAGTTGTGCAATATTTATGATAAGCGGAGGAAATATGAAAATGAAGAAGATATGAATGCAGTTATTTTAAAAAACACAACCATCAATATAAAAATTGTTATCATTGTTAAATGGTTTAGGATGCCAAGAAGTATCACCTTATGGTATGGATGTCATTACGTTGAATCATCAGTTGTTTTCTCCCATCCACTGACATTACATCTTTTTACATTCATGCTCCTTGTTTTCATATTTTTGGGGAGAGTTTCAATAATATACAAACTATACCCTATTTTGCAAATACAATATGATCTTTGAAACTTTTCAATTAAACATATGAACTATTTGTTTTTGTTACAATTAGCACTTAGACGCTGTTTTTCTAGATGATTTTCAATTTCATGTATTCATATATTTACACCTGATGTGTGTGATTCCTTGTGCAGGCTGAGATGCCTGCTGACAGTGGATATCCTGCATATTTGGCGGCACGTTTAGCATCCTTCTATGAGCGAGCTGGGAAAGTTAAATGTCTTGGTGGACCTGAAAGGACTGGAAGTGTCACAATTGTGGGTGCCGTTTCTCCTCCAGGAGGAGATTTCTCTGATCCTGTTACATCTGCAACTCTCAGTATTGTTCAGGTAAAGTTTGTTTTCATGCAATGAATTGGCAAATGCCAACCAATGCAACTGAATTCTGATGTAGAATTCTGTACTATTTTCATGTTTCAGGTTTTCTGGGGTCTAGACAAAAAACTTGCTCAGAGAAAACATTTTCCCTCTGTCAACTGGCTGATTTCTTACTCCAAGTATTCAGGGGTATGCTCTATCTCATGCATATGATAAAGCTTTTTCTTGTGTTCCGTTTTTGGTGTGATCAAATAGATTCGTTTGTCGCCATGCTGAAGTTTGATATCTTTCAGGCTCTTGAATCATTCTATGAGAAGATTGATTCAGATTTTATAGACATAAGGACTAAAGCTCGTGAAGTGCTTCAGAGAGAAGATGATTTGAATGAAATTGTGCAGGTACATGGTACCTTTTACTTTTACTAACCTTGGTACACACGCATCGAGCCTGTCTATCATGAAAGCATGATCATGCCTTTTACGGGAACAGGACTCAAAAGAAATTGCTGAATATACCTTAAATTCAATTTGGATGCATGGAGGATTCTTTTCGGACTTTAATTTATATGTTTTGCTTATTGCAGCTTGTTGGAAAAGATGCTTTAGCTGAAACAGATAAAATTATTCTGGAAACTGCGAAACTATTGAGGGAGGACTATCTTGCCCAGAATGCATTTACTCCGTGAGTGTTTTTGCAAACTCTTTGAATTACGTGTTCTTAAAAAATGAAAATGTTAAGTTTTACATTCTTGTTTTTCTGCAACAGGTATGATAAATTCTGCCCATTCTACAAGTCTGTTTGGATGATGCGCAACATTATTCATTTTTACAATTTGGCTAACCAGGTGAAGTGATAGGCACATATACTTTTACTTATGATCTCATCTACAGTAGTCAGAGAAAGTCACATAGTTCATGAAAACATTCTCAAAATAATCGTGTAAAGTGTTACATCACTTTTAGTTCCAAGCCAATTGTTAGATATGTTATGATTGGTAATGATCAAGTTAAGTACTTTACTTTGCACGTACCTGAATTTTGCTACTTGTAGTGTGACTCAAGGCTGCCAAAGGTCTGCAACTGATTGAATATTATTTGATGTGCAGGCGGTGGAGCGAGGGGCTGGTATGAATGGACAGAAGATATCATACACCCTTATTAAGCATCGCCTGGGAGATTTGTTTTACCGTTTGGTGTAAGTTAAATAAAACCAAGGACCTCCCGCAACCTTGGATAATATTTCCAATTACTATTTTATTTTGAGTTTGATATTCATCCGTAGTGGTATTGAATGGTGCAGTTCCCAGAAGTTTGAGGATCCTGCAGAAGGAGAGGAAGCCTTGGTTGCGAAATTTCAGAAACTCCACGATGATTTGACTGCTGGTTTCCGTAATCTTGAGGACGAAACTAGGTGATTGCGATGCTGTTGTATTATTACCATTGGAATTGAGTTGTGTGGTTTTTCCTCCCCATGGAGATAGCACGAGGCACGCATGGTGGTGATGAAGTATTGTCTGTGTAGCTCTCTCTTTATTTTCTTAGGTCTCTTTATTAATATTATAGATGCCCCATAATTTTTACAAGTAATAAGAGGGCATCCATCATCAATCTTGGGTATTTCCACATGTTTGTTTGTTTTTATTGTCTTATAAATAAATTGCAGCAGCACGAACGATTTCCGTGCCCCATTCTTTAAAATTGAGATCTAGTTTGATTGCAGCTAGCGCGCTCAGGCTTTTTTTGCCAGCTCTAGTTTCATGTAGAGATTTGCATTGTTCCATGTAGAGATTTTAATTAAAGATGCTAAAATACCACTCCGTCCTCTCTAACGAGAGATACTTCTTTTCGGCATAGGAATTAAGAATGCTTTACTTAAGCTTTTAAAGTGTTATAGTAATGCAAAAGTAAAAAATAAGGATGCAATTAATTTTTATTAATTGCACTCATATTGTCATTTAGCACCCCTTATTATTTTTATTTTAAGAAATGTCTCTCTTTGAAAAGGACATTCCAAAATGGTATAAGGTAGGGGTGAGCATGGTTTGGTTCGGTAATCGAACCAAAAAAATTAGAAAAATCGAAAAAAACCTAACCAAAAAATGTAAAACCGAAACCGAACTGAAATAACCTTGAATCGAAAAAAACTGAACCGAAAACCGTAACTTAAAATATTAAATAAATAATTATTAAATAATATATTTAAAATTAATATTTAATATATATTTATATATTTAATATGTAATAATAAATAAATAAATATTTAATAAGTAGTAATATTTAGTAGGTAATAATAAATAAATATTTAATAGGTAATATTAAATAAATAATAATTATATAATATATTTTGGTTTTTGGTATTTCGATTTTTTAATATCAAAATTGAAAACGAACTGAAAAATTGAAAATTTATAAAATAAAAGCCGAAACCGAATTGAAAAGGTACAAAATCAAACCGAATTTATCGGTTCGGTTCGATTCGATTTCGGTTTTGACCAAATTTTGTTCACCCCTAATATAAGGTATCCTTAGTAGATTATAGAGGAAGGATGACAAATTGGACTAGGTACAAATATTCTCTTATTCTTTATTTTTGGTGTAAATATAATCTTGATGTTTTTAATTTGGTGAACATTAATCTAATTCACTAACGGAAGACAAATGTTGTTTGAAAAAAAAACAATATATTTTTATTTTTTCTAGTGGATCCCTTCTTAAACAAGTGAGATTTGGTGTACTTGTTTTTAGTTTCATTATTTATATTTTCTAACTTTATCTATTTATATCTAACTATTATATTAAAACAAATTACAAAATGAATAGTTACAAAATTGTTTCGAGATATTAGCAGCTAAAAAATGACTATTTTTGAAGCAATTATACCAATTAGTTAAAATATACCTTTTTGAGGAGGTTTAACCTTTTATTCTATTATTTACCAAATCAACGTCTCCTTTCTACTAGGGTGAACATATTCATTAAATATGCCCACTTCATAGCTCTTTCTCGTCCTTATACAATTTTAATGGTTGCCAAAATCTTTTTTGGAAATTGCCTACAAGTTACATGAACCCCCTAAAAGTATTCTTTCAGATAGGAATAAGGTTTTTACCAACATTTTCTTCCTTTTTTGGAAAGAGTTGTTCAAGCTTATGGGGCCATGATTGGAGATATCTTCAGCATATCACCGAAAGAAAGATGGGCAGACAGAGAGACTTAATCAATATCTCGAAAACTACCTAATATGCATGGTTAGTTTTAGCCCTAATCAATGGGTTAAGTGGCTACCGTTAGATGAATATTGGTACAACACAAGTTATCACACTAGCCTAAAGTGTACCCTATACCAAGCACTCACTACTACAAATTTAAACATACACTACAGTCCATACACTACGGTTGATATAAAAACCGTAGTGTATGTGCGTTTTTTTGGGAAAAGACTACGGTTATAAAATTAACCGTAGTGTTTATTAACAATAGACTACGGTTTTTAAAAACCGTAGTATATGTGCGTGCATTTTTAATACATAGACTACGGTTTTTTAAAAACCGTAGTGTATGTGCGTGCTTTTTTAATACATAGACTACGATTTTTTAAAAACCGTAGTGTATGTGCTTGATTTTTTAATACATAGACTACGGTTCTAAAAAACCGTAGTGTATGTGCGTCATATTTTTAACACATAGACTACGGTTCTAAAAAACCGTAGTGTATGTGCGTTCTTTTTTAACATAGACTACGGTTTTTATTAACCGTAGTGTATGTCCAAAATTAAAATAGCTATCTCCAACCCAATTTAGCCCAATTCTCTCAAGCCCTCTCTCGACCTTGGCCTTCTCCTCACCTCTCTCGACCTTGGCCCTAAACCCTAACCTCTCTAAACTCCCGATCGAAATCTCCTCCCCTTCTGCACTCTCTCTCTCTTGCTCGAGCTATTTCTTGGCGGCAGAGAGGAAGATGCTCTCGATCTCCTGCTCGACGAGTTGCATAATGTCTCGTGTAATTGAGCTATTCTTGTGGTGAATTTTGTTATGCAGTTGCTGAGATTTAATGGAAGTGGTACTTTTTATGTGACAGTAAAATCGTCGATACTGGGTAAGGAGCCGGTGCAGAAAGTGGTGAGTCTTTTGCTGGAAGGTGTGAGGTGCGCTATTTTTTTAGATACGAATATGTCGTTGAGGCCGGGAGCTAGGGCGGAGGTGCGGCGGAGCCGGTACAAGGTGGCAGTGGACGCCGACGAGGGCCGGAGAAGGAGGGATGACAACATGGTTGAGATCCGAAAGAGCAAGCGCGAGGAGAGTTTGCTGAAGAAGCGGAGAGAAGGACTCCAGCAGCAGCAGTTCGCTGCGTCGCTTCAATCCTCCGTGCTTGACAAAAAGGTCAAAACTTTTTATTAATTCAATGGAGTTCGTTTGCTTGTGTTTCAAATTAGAAGTTTTGGGAGTAGGGTTTCGGGTCATGCCTAAATTTTGATTTTTTTTTTTTGTTTGTTGAGTTGGTGTGACATGCTCTTTAGATTCTTTTATTCTGAGAATTAATCACTTGATGCTGTAGTTCTAGTTGAACTAAATCGAAATTGGTTGATTGGTTCGGTATGCTTGACCGATATTTGGTTCTGTTGGATTTGCTTTCTAGTGTGTGTTGCTAGTTGTTTCGGAGTTTGTTGTATAAATTATTGTGGAGGAGACCTTGTATCTTATGGTTGATAGAGTTTTAACTCATGCAATAGTGTTCTCTGTGATATTTTTACTTTTGTGTGAAGCCTATTGTGTGATATAGCGTTTAGTATAAATGATTCGTCTGTGTTTTGGAGTACTAATTATTCCATATGTATAAGAATACAGAGCTTGTATTGGATAAACACATGGTTTTGGATATTCGTGCTAGAATCTGAAGTCTCATTTAGACAAATACAGTGACTGTATTCCTTCGCTGGTTTGATATAAGATCATTTTTCTTGTTGATCACCTTCTTGTATATACTGTGAGAGTGATCATTTCCTCTTTTTTTTTTGTTTGCTAACTAATCTCCTACTCATTAATATTTGTGCACTGTTTGCCTATTGCTATCTTTAATTTTTTTCTTTTCTTTTCTTTCTTTGTTTCTTTTTTCTTTTCTTGCTTTGTAATTTTTCAAGAATTATAGCTTTCCTATTTGCATGCAGTTGGAGAGTCTTCCTGCTCTGGTTGCTGGAATCTGGTCTGATGATAACAACTTGCAACTTGAGGCAACT
Organism: Leonotis leonurus; assembly: GCA_026898415.1. Classification (NCBI taxonomy): domain Eukaryota; kingdom Viridiplantae; phylum Streptophyta; class Magnoliopsida; order Lamiales; family Lamiaceae; genus Leonotis; species Leonotis leonurus. Next base: position 37,733 of record JAPKLX010000636.1, read on the forward strand.
ACACAGTTCCGGAAGTTACTGTCAATTGGTAAGGCTTTTTATCGCATTCATATATTTTGTTTCTCTATATGTTCGCTTAATTGAACTCCACCGATGTTGGAATCGGCTTTGATGATGAGTACTTGTTCGTAAATACATTTACAGAAAGAAGCCCTCCTATTGAAGAGGTTATCCAATCAGGTGTTGTTCCTCGATTTGTTCAATTCCTTACCAGAGAGGATTTCCCCCATCTTCAGGTGTGTATTTGAGAAGACCGACTTGAAACAGCTAGCTACTATATGGCTAGATATTTCTGCCTTTCCTAATGATTGTATTTATCTTATGGTCTCTTACAGTTTGAGGCTGCTTGGGCACTGACTAATATTGCTTCTGGAACATCAGAAAACACCAGAGTGGTTATTGATCACAATGCTGTGCCAATTTTTGTAAAGCTTCTAGGTTCACCCAGTGACGATGTCCGCAAGCAGGTAGATCCTTTATTTAATTAGGAATGGCAATAAATTGGAATATAAAGAGGACTGGGTTTGTTTGGGCTGGTGTTTTTCGACTCATCTGATAATGAGCATACCCCAGCTATAGTTTTAGTTAATATTGTCTTTCTTTTACATATATTTTTCCCTTAGCATAATGATATTTCAATAGGCATTTTTTAAAATTTTATTTAAACTTAATCATTATTGAGGGTTGGTTGGATATGTTTGGCTGTATGAGCGTGTATATTTCTATTTCTTTTTAGTCTTTGACTCTTTGCTTTGGCTGACGTATGATCTTATTCCTCTTTGTTGATTAACAATAACCATGTGAAATGGTCTTATTGTGTTTTGAAAATTCCATTGCCCAAGTGTTGTAATGATTTATCTTTGTAAGTGGTATCTTATTATAAACCAATGAACGTGCTTGTTTATCTTTGTTCGACTTTGTAATGATTTATACTGGTGTAGGGTATTTTTTTTATGTTGAAGCTTACAAGTGTCTATTTTGTTGGCAAGTTTGGTGTTTCTGTCTTTTTTATTTTCTTTTCTTCTCTTGTGCTGATTGGCTCCTCAATTTGATCAAATGGAGGTCTAAAATGACCCAAATAATGGCGTACGCCTAGTTGGTATCTTCGGAGTGCAACTCCCTTGTATTTTTTTGGCCTCTCTCACTCCTAATTTTACATAAACCTTTATGACAGGATGGTTTTTGGCACTCTCCTCTAGCTGTTGATGAGCAATCTAATGTTCCCATGTGGAACCCTGTGCTATATAAGCACCCTTCCAATGAGCTGCTACTGTTCTATAAAATCGGACAAGAGGTTCAAAAGTAAAGCCTTCAAGTCTATCGTTTGTTCCTTTCAGTTGGAAATTCTTTTTGATAGCTGATATTATGACTAAATATGCTCAGAAAAATGTGAAGAAGTACAGATCTGCATATGAAAATATCATATTTTTATTTCTTATTTTTTTAATATTTACAACATCTTTGAAATTCTGTATCACCTGATTATTCAGATGGAGTGGATGCATGAAGAAGTCTTATGATGGTGGTGTCACTTGGTCAGCGAGAAAACAGCTTCCTCCCGGCATATTAGGTCCAATTAAAAATAAGGTACGTCGTACTTTATTGCATCCACATCTACTGCAAGTCGTGTTGTAGCTTACACGTATAATCGGACTCAAATTAAGGTAACCACCTTTTCTCTCAATCTCCTAATGATGAGTAGATCCAACTCGCTCAACTTATTATAATCTTGGTCACACCCTGGTGCTCATCATGCTAATAATATTTGAACCCTTGGGCCTTGGCTTCCATAGTTGAAATTGATAATGCTTACTGCTTATGCTCATCTATCTTTCAGCATGTGGTCTTTAAACCCACCCAAGTGATCTAAAGGATTTTATTGGAGGAAGCATGCTATATACATTTATATTTTACATGTAGGTCATATATGTATGAACATTTGGCTTGTTAGTATTAAATTAAATGACTTCTTGTTATTAATTACTTAATCAATATAGGCAAATGAATAGTGAATAGTTAATCATGTTATGATGATATATAATCACACTTATTCTCGTATGTTCGCAGCTTTATGATATACGGGCTATGAAGGAGTTGGAATCATTTCGTGGACATCGAAGTGACGTCACCGGTATGGAAGTTCATATCATTGTTTGCATCAAAGGTCGATCTACTTATGATACTTTTTGTGTTGCAGCATTGGGTTGGCACCCATTTCACGACGAGTATTTTGTTAGTGGTAGTTTTGAGGGATTAATATTCCATTGGCTAGTTTATGTTATCATTTTAAATTGTCTTATTCATATACATATATTATCTTTTCAGGTTGAGGTCAAAAGGTGGATTGATGCAGTTAGATTTTGCGTAGTTAACATGCAACTTCAGTTTCGTATTTTGGATATTTAGCATGTACATTGCTAACTTTGTAAAGAAAATGGATATAAACAAATTGTTGGGATGACAACATTTTGTAATGTACGTAATTATCGATGTATTTTAATTTAATGAAATCCCGTAATTTTGTGATGACAACTTCAAGTGTGTATGTATGTGTATATATATATATATATATATATATATATATA
>JAPKLX010000636.1:40417-69927 GCA_026898415.1 Leonotis leonurus
TTTATATATATATATATATATATATATATATATATATATATATAAACAGGTGTGGTATACGAAACTATAGTGTAGCTAGTTCATATTGAAGCATACACTACGGTTTTTGATAAAATGGTAGTCTATAATAAATTTTACACTACGGTTTTTGATAAAACTGTAGTCTATTGCTCAATCATACACTACAGTTTTATCAAAAATCGTAGTCTATAATAAATTTTACACTACGGTTTTGTTAAAAACCGTAGTCTATAATAACATTTACACTACAGTTTTGTTCAAAACCGTAGTCTATACTAAATTATAGACTACAGTTTTGTTAAAAACCGTAGTCTATAATAACATTTACACTACAGTTTTGTTCAAAACCGTAGTCTATACTAAATCATAGACTACAGTTTTGTTAAAAACCGTAGTCTATAATAACTTTTACACTACGATTTTTGAGAAAACTGTAGTCTATATTGAATCATAGACTACAGTTTTGTTAAAAACCGTAGTCTATAATAACCTTTACACTACGGTTTTTGAGAAAACTGTAGTCTATGTTATATCAAACACTACGATTTTCTTGAAAACCGTAGTCTATTGCAACTCAATTACTACGGTTTTTTCAATTAACTGTAGTCTATACATAAACATATACTACGGTTAAATGAAAAACCGTAGTGTATAATGGTACATACACTACAGTTGAATGTTGAACTGTAGTAATTGACATGAATACACTACAGTTTTTTCTTCATAGACTACGGTTTTGAACCGTAGTCTATTATCTACATAGACTACGGTTTTGAAACCGTAGTGTATACTAACAAGTATACACTACGGTAGTATAGACTACGGTCAAAAGGGTCATAGACTACGGTTTAAAACCGTAGTGTATGTGCTTTTTTCTACTAGTGACTCAATGGAATTCCACCGAGACAACTTGCGGTCCATGTTTTTCAGGATTCCATTTGTTTGGAACCCTTACAGATAATTTTGATGATGTTCTTTCGAAACACACTTAGAATATTTCCTAGTGCTTAGAGACAAATGAGTTAGACAGCTTGCTCTAAAGTGTAACAGACAGATCACATTAGTGAACAAGCCTAATAGAGAAGTAAGCTTGTTGTTCTTCTATCTTCCTAAGGTTGGTAATATTGGGACAAGATCACTTTATAAGATCTTGGCCCTAGAACGCCAACTAGCAGATTAGGTTAGCCGATGACACCATGTAAAGACATATCAATTTATAGTGTTCTGGACTACACAAGTCATATGGTTAGAATGGTCTTCTGTTGGAAGAGAAAGCAAGCAAACCTGGAGTAAAGCAGCAGACCAATAGTCATCTGGTCTCACCAGCACACTAGGTTAAAGACTAAGTAATCTCTAGGTATCCAATGCGTCATGTGTATTTTACAAAGTCATCTGGTTATCTCGATAGTCATCTGGTATATGTTTATCGTGTTTTTGTTACATTTTTAGTTGTGGTTTCGTCGTGTCTGGACTCTAAGTTGTGTTGATTTCATATCTTTTTAGTTCATTTTTACGCTGGTCGTTGTGTTTTCGTGTTTTGATGTAGGATGGTAGAATGAGGAAGGATTGGAGCTAGAAGTGGTGTCATTTTTGTCACGTGTGCAAAGACGAGTGAAGCGGGACGAGTTGAAGAATGCACGAGAAGAAAAATCGAAGAGAAGGAGCGAGCACGGAGTCCAGTGGGCGCTGGGACTCCAGCGCTCGCTGGGTTGAAGCGGCAGAGAAATTTAGAGAGCAGAGGCCAGTAACTGCAGGCCCTGCATATTCTGCGCGTCAGAAAGGAGAAGCCAGTGACCGCTGGCCCCTTAGTGGTTGTTGGGTAACGGTTATTTGCGGGTTTTTTAAGGATATTCTAGGCCATTTGAAGGGCTATCTTCATATCTCTCATATAGAACTCGAAACCTTTCAGTCTTAGAACTCTTATTTAGCACTTTTACTTGTATTTCGACTTGGAAAGACGGATTAAGATTGAGATCGATTGCTTGTTCCCATAGTGTAGTCATTAGTGAGTTCTTGTTTTTGAGTTCTTAGTTTATGATTATGTATTGGGTTGAGTAGTTGATCTCCACTAGGTTGTTGAATTTCTTAATCGATCGTTGATGTTATTATTAAATCATGCTTGTTCTTTGGATTCGTGCTTATTAAATTATGCCGATTGATCACCGTTAACATTCATTAGACGTAGGGTGAGGTCGATAGACAATCCTTGTGTCGGACCCAAGTCCAACCAACTTTGATTATAATCGGAGACGTATTAATCGAGTATTTGTTTGTTTAACTCAGATTCTTAATTGTGTAACTAAATACGAAAGTAGAAGTCATGATCTAATTATCAATATGAAAGTTCATAGTTAGATAGCTCTACACCTATAAAAACTTCGAACATGTATTCAGAAACAACAACGAAAATCCAAGTATTCAAAGAGTCGTTACTCTACTGAGAAATCTGTATGTTCGATCAAGCAATCAACTGTCGAGAAGTTCTAAATTCTGAATACACCGTTCCAAGCTACACCTTGTAATAGTTTTAGTGATGGTTATCGAAACAAACACTTAAAATTTGCTCAAGTGTTTACCAGTATATAATGCAGCATGTTCTGTATATGGAAGTTGATTTGATCTGTAAAGATGTTAAGATATGCATTAAGATATGTCTATAAGAGATTAACTTAGACTTAAGTTTTACTTTCTTATGTTAGATAAAAAATCACCATGTAAAGGAACAGATCGTGAGTCACGATCTGGTTCTACCCGATCTGTTATAGACTTAGCTTTTTCTAGATGCTTAAATGTAAAGATACATATTGTGAGTCACGTTCTGTATCTATAGAGCATCTATACTTAGTCTAGGTTTGTAGCAAGAGCGTACAAGACACATATTTTAGGACACAATATGTTACAAGACACAGATCGTAAGATACGATCTGTCCAGATGCTGCCTAACAATGGAATATCCAAATCACAAAAGGTGATTTAGCAAATAGATCAAGGAATGATCTGTTCAGCACACAGATCAAGGGGTGATCTTTGAAATGTACAAGTTATACAGATGATTTTCCTAAATGGTTCATCTGTCCACCTGCTCATTTTGGTGTCATGTAAGCTTCGTTCTCATATACTTATTCTGGTAAAAGAATTTGAATAATGAGAAATGATGTCATACCAGAAATGGCAATAAAGGACGCATCGCTGACAAGAATTACATTGCAACGAATAGTTCAAGCATTTAATGCTCCACAACGGCTAGTTCGTGAATCAAACGCCTATAAATGCTCATTCAAGAGTTCACTAACAACTCAATGGATTCCAATCGATCAATACTCTGCAGAATTTATCTCAAGCTTTCGAAGTGCTCAAACGCTCAAGTTTACTTACTCACTGCACTTCGCCCTTAGACTTTCTGCACTATAGAATCCATTGTTCTTAGTACACTTTGATTATATCTTAATCTAGAACACACTCCACTTAGAACTATCTTTGTATTAAGTTACACGCACATTAATAGATAGCTCTATCTTCCACTCTAGCCTTCAAGCTGTTTGGAAGAACTTCAAACTTTGTAAACCCAGTAAGTTAAGGTCACGACCTAATTCATGCACAACTCAAGTCCAGTTTAGACTTGTTGCTGTTACTGGTTCTCTGCCAGTCTAAAGAAGCGAGAATTTTATTCACAGTTAGTGAAGTGAGCTATCATTCGATAGTCCGTGGACGTAGGGGGTTTTCAGAACCACGTAAATACATGTTTTCTTTATAGGAGTAAGCATGGTTCTGTTCGGTTAAAATAATAAAAAATTAAAAAAACCGAACCGAACTGAAATAACCTTGAATCGAAAAAAATCGAACTGAAATTTTTGGTTCGGTTTCGGTTAAAAACTGAATAAACCGAAATCGAAAATATTGAAAAAATAATTATTAAAAATATATTTATGAAGTAATATTTAATATATATTTATATATTTAATAACTAATATTAATTAAATAATTATTTAATAAGTAATATTTAATATATATTTATATATTTAATAAGTAATACTAAATAAATAATTATTAAATAATATATTTTGGTTCGGTTTTTGGTATTTTAGTTTTTTTAATTTTAAAACCAAAACCGAACCGAAAAACTAAAATTTTATAAAATCAAAATCAAAACCGAACCGAAAAGAAAAAAACCGAACTGAATTTATCGATTTGGTTCGGTTACCATTTTTTGCGCACCCCTAGTTCTTAATATCGCCTTTACAGCTTTTTATTATTGCATTATAATTGTCATCATAATCTGTGATACTGCATAATCTGCAATCTGCCTCTTAGAAGAACACTTGGTTTGTCAAGAATTAGTTAGCTTCAGCCATATTTCTATAGTTTTCTAAGCTCTGTAAGTTATAAAGGTCACGACCCAAAACTCGTGCAAAATTTCTTGTCTAGTTTTGACTGGAATTTGTGGCTCGTACTCAATGAGTATAAATAAGCGATAATTCTAGTAGGGGATTTTCAGTCTCGTGTGATTGGACCGTCGACGTAGGGGGTTTCCCAAACCACATAAAACTGACTGCATATTTTAATTTCCAGTCAATTAATCACTAAACTTGCATACTTACAATTGTCATTAATCAACTTTGCATAATACAAGTTGGTTAATTCTAGGGTTTTCACATTTAGGGCAACCAACTAAATCCACCAATGTTCTGCACACAATACTGTTCAAAATTTATTTTTCACACAACTTAAATCTGCCAGATTCAGCTCACTCGAGATCCTGCTTGAACAGATCACTTTCTCTAAGAAAAGAGATCCTGATCTTGTTAACTGAAAGCATTCTCCTCAGTGAGAAGACCTTCACTCTCTGCAACTTGCTCAAGTAACTTGAAAAGTTGGTATTTGGTGTATTCCACCCCCCCCCCCCCCCACTATACACCAAACCATGCTCTCTCGGGGTGACCAACTGTCAGAGTTTGTATACCTTAAAGCATGCTAAAGCCTAGACGTTGTATCAGACTTGTTTTCAGTTTCATTTTAATGAGAATAAATATTTCTACCACTAGTTTGCTATTTATTTTCTTTCTTTATTAAATTGCAAACAAGTCAATTTCCTATAATTATAGACTGTGGAGTGGATCCATGATCACAAAAGGTAACACAGTCAGCTCCTTTGTAGTATAAACTCACAGTTTGGATAGACTTGAACATTCCAGTCGGTAATGGCTGCAATATCATTTGATGCGAGAGCTGACCCTAGCCTGTAAAATGATATCGATATGTATAAGCCGACACACATGCTTTGTGTTGGTCCCGAAAGAGCAAGGTTTGGTGTATGGGGGGGAGAATACACCAAATGCAAACTTTTCAGTTTACTTGACTAATTTCTTAGAGAGGTTAAGCTTTCTGTAGAAAGATTGCTCAATTGTGACAAACCAGATCGATCTTGTTCTGTCCAGATAGAAACTCACTGGTGAATAACACTGGGTAGAGATCAAGAGTAATCTTGTTCCCTAGCAGAGCGTTGTGTGCAGAATATGGTGGACTTAGTCGGAACTCTTTGTTTAGAAAACCTTTGCAAAACTTAACCAAATATTTAGCAGATTGATTAAGAATGCAGATTGAATGGATGTGCTGATTAGTGAATAAATAACTGAGATTTAAAATGCAGAAAGTAAATAACACAGTTGTTTTTACGTGGTTCGGGAAACCCCCTACGTCCACAGTCCAATCCAAACTGGATTAGATATCCACTACTAGGATACTCTTCTTATTTATACTCGCTGAGAATGAGCCACAAGTTTCAAGTACAATCTGTTTGAAACTTATGCACGAATAAGGGTCGTGTCCCTTTACAACTTACAGAAAACTACTGTAATTGGATCTCTTCACTTCAATCCACTCGAAAACTACTAGCTAGCGAAGATCTCCTTTCTTCTTCTCAATAAGACAAACTTGAATCGACTTGATGTGATTTCGATCACGAACGGCTTAGAACACGATCTGGTGAGTACAAATCTTCTCGAGTGAAGGCTTCGAAGAGTGAGATGATTTCTGGGCAGAGTAACAACTTGTTGATCATAGATAATAGTCTTGTACTCTTCCAATCTTGGTTCCATGCTTTTATATGTGTAGAATTTGAAATTATAATCGTTGGGCTTGATTGGTTTGGAGTAAATGTGATTTACCAATCAAAGATTGTGAATCCCTAAATTATCTCTTATTGCCTTTGGAAAGGTTGACTGAATCTTCAATAAATATGGAAAGCAGATCGTTGATAGGTACTACTTTCCTTCTTCACGTGTAGATTGATTCTCCTTCCATCTTGGTAAACTCGAATGATGTGGCAATGAGTTTGGGACTCTTCATCAGTTAATTTGGTCAAACACGTGATTGCCAATTAACTGGTAGGTGATCTGATATCATCTAGTTCATCTTCAAACAACGATTTGGTCGTACCAGATTGACATCGATCTGGTCAGCAGTCGATCTAGTCTTCAGAAATATGCTCCAAAGCATGATAGAATCTTCTGTGAATGTTTTTAGAAGAACCGACCGAGTGACCATCTGATAGATCATCTGCTTGCTTCAATCTGCTGTTGATCTGGTCCATGAACAAAAGAAAAACAGAATGACTTCTATAGGATGAGATCCTTTACATAACAAGTCATTTTCTAATATGGACTAAGATCGTGTTCTCTATCAGATTCACTTTATATTACAGTGATCTGGTACATTTAGAACATATTAAGATCTAGCAAGACATAATGAACTCCAAGTGTCTTTCGAGAGAACATCATCAAAACTAAAATATTGTGGGGTTCCCAACAATTTCCCCCTTTTTGATGATGTCGAAACCACACTTTACATTATAACCCTAAATAAAGCATTTAAGAGTGATTTGGTTGTAAACAACCAGACGGGTTAACAGATTGTTAGTAATATTTATAACAATCAAATGGCAATAAATGATTTTGGACAATGAGACTTTGTCTTCAGAAAATCCACATGAATATATATATATATATGTATATATATATATATATCAGTTGAGTACAGGTGGATTACATGGAGACATCAAAAAGAATAGGGCAGCAAGCAATAAAGTAATTGATGGATTAAAAGATCAGAGAATTATGAAAATCATTTGGCAGCTTCTCCTTTCTTCATCTTTTCTCGTTGGGCATTAGAGACGAGCTGTATACTTTCATAGATTCCATCTCTCACTCTGGCGTAGTTAGGGTTGTCAATTTTGTAACCCTTGATCTTAACCAGCTGATTGATGTAATTCAGTATGTACGTTTTGTCGGGTATGCTGCTCCCTGGAATCATAGGACATGCCATATACTCCTTTGTAGGTCCCTTCATTTGAATTTTAGCATTCGTGGCAGTCAGTCTGATTCTCTGTATCAGCTCCTTGTCTCCAAAATTGTCCATGTATCTGTTGAAGTCTTCATCTTGTGTGGACTCTGAGTAGATTGGCTCTTTTAGGAAATATCTATTCATTATAAAACCTTGTTTTACTAGCTCCCAATCCTTCTGGTCACCCTCTGGTACCCAAACATCTTTGGGAGTTTGCTTTTGCAGAGACAGGTTCCATGCAGTGAAGGGCTTCTTCTTCTTCTTCTTCTTCTTTGACTGTGTTGTGGATTGTAATGACTGTTGTTGAGAACGTTCTGATGAGGGCGGTGAGGAGAAGGTCGTCTGGTAAGATTTTTCTTTTGCTTCTTGTGCAGCTAACCTCTTCTCACGTTCTGCCTGATCTTTATAGAATTGTGCTCGGAAGATGGGGTCACAGGCTTGTTCTCTATTAACTCCAAACAGCAGCAGTTCTGCTATCTGGTCTCCTTCATCGATAGGCTTCTTGCCTTTATTCACGAGTAGCAGCAGCTTGTTGTTGACTCTGTTCTGGTTCATTGGTGGGATCCGCCCTTGGTGGGATTGTGGGCCTCTCCTTCGTCTGTTGAACTGGTCCAGATTGAGCTTTAGCTTCTGCTCCTTGGCCTGGTTGTTCTGGTTCTGTTACATCCATTCCAGAATCCTTGCCATCTCATTTTCCTCCCTTGTGAGCCTTAGATTTTCCCCCCTTTTCTACATCATCAAATATAAACTTGATGAGTGTATGAAGGGAATCTATTTCTGCCTTCATGGCCTCCATCTTTTCTTCTGCGTCTGTCTTGAAGCCTAGCAGAAAAGTCACGTTCTGATCAGTGGCATCCAATTTATGCTCTAGACGGCTGTTCATTGTAGCAAGTGTGCCATCATAAGTGTTCTGCAAATCTTCCATCTTCGTCAATCGTGTGTTCTAGTGCTCGTATTCTGATTGATTCGGATAGAGCAGATCGTCTAGAACACTGACTTGGTTAGCCTTCATGATTTCCACGAACTTCTCCTTCTCAAAGGAAGCAAGTTGGGCATGGAGATCAATGGTAGTGGCTTCTTTCACCTCAGCTGTCATTGTAGCGGCTTGACTCTTCACTGTAGCATCAATAGCCTCTTTCTGCTTTGCCAGCATGTCAGTGATCAGAGTCTAAACAGCTTGAGTTTGCTTCTCCATGATCTCTAGCCTTAGTGCTATCTTTTCTTGAACTCCTTCAGCAGTTGTGCGGTCGTCATCGATTTTCTTGTCAAGCTCCTTTTGTAGGGTTCTGAGCTTTCTGCGCATATCAAGATCCATGTCATTGACACAGTCCTTTTGATGTTGATTAAATTCAGTAAGGATCTGTGTGGCTTTGTCTTGGAGGGAATTGCAAGTGGTAGTCATATGATCTTCAATTCTGAGTGTGATCAGGTTGTCGATCTGGTAGTTGTTAAAGGATTTGGTCTCCCATTCCAGAATCTCTTCAAGATTGGAGAATGTGACATTCTTTTTCAGTTTCTGAGCTACTCCAGGTGTGTACAGCTCATTGGTAGGTTATCCATCAATATGTTGACCAGCTAGTTCCTCATCTACTGGATCTAGATGAATAACATGTGTCTTCTTTTGCCTTTTCTTGGGCTTTTCTGCTGTCTGGGTGGGTTGCTGAGTTGTTGCATCTTGCGTCGGTGGAGGTTGATCTGGCTGGCTAGTGGGCTGCTACATCTGGTCCCCTCCTGGACCTCCCATGTCCATATCCTAATCAGCCTCTTCATCTGATCCTGTCACACTAGAATAAAATTCCATTTTATCAGCATAAAATGGCTTGAGGTCTATTTTCAGCAATCTGGCCTCATGCTTCATAATTGCTAGAATGAGCTGGTGGTATTCTAGCCGAACTTCAGCAACAGTGCTTGCTTGCAGTAAGCTCAGCAAGGTGGCTTCCTCCTTCTTCAGCTCTTCCATCGATCTGGTATGGAGCAGAGCGTCGAAAATGTAGTACTCGATGTCCTTGACCAGCAAGTAGAACTTGACTCTCTTAACTGCTCCAAGACTCTCTAGTAGCATGTGAATACCTGTAGAATCTTGAAGCACAGAGTGATCTGCTTCACTTTCCAGTAGGTTAATCACACCTTCTGCTTGCCTTTTCTTTTCTTCCTCCTCATCAACTGACTCATCTTCTTCCTCTTCTTCCTCACTGATCCTCTGCATTCTGTTAGGTGAGGGTGTTGCTGTTCTGGTAGGGGAGAAGTCCTTGTCCTGAATAGGATTGAAACTGGATTCTGGTTCAACAAATATGAGTTCCTCAGTTTGCGGAGGAACGGGGCTTTCTTGTTGATGAGCCTCATCAGCCAGTTGTGGACTGACTCGATTTGGTGGAGAAATCTCTGGCTCTGGTTGATGAGTGTCAGTGCCCTGTTGAACTTCTTCGGTGGGTGGTGGAGAGTCATGTAATTTCCTCAATCTACGTCTCTTCTGCTTTGGCTGGTGTGATATGGAAGTGTCGGTATCAATTGAACTTGCCCTCTTGGCAGGTGGTTTACGTGTAGTTTTCTCCTTTTGCACCTTTTCCCTTGGTGCATTTTCCTTCTGTTTCTCCAGTGCTTTGGTTGGTGGTATCTAGATTGGATTTGAACCACCCATCTCCAGTAGTGCAGCGTGGTGCACTTCATCTGTGACCTTGTTAAACAGGGCTGGAGTGAGTCCCAAGGATATTTCTATCTGGTGCTGGTCCTTAGGCATGGTAAATCAAATGTTGTATTCTGTGGCATCCTCCCAGGCCTGCTGCTTGAAGAACTTTTTTTACTATGAAGCTAATTTTTGTAGAATGTCTCAAGTTCCTTATCACTTCCACAGAGACTCCGTTCCCTCGGGCGTCCTTAGTGTATTTCACAAGCTTGGCCTCCTTTGCCAATAGGTCAAACAGGATTCGGCTCCATTGACTTTGATATTTAGGACAACAGCAGTAAGAATCCTAAACTTCTCTGTAGTGACTTGATCATAAGATCCACTGTGGGTGAGAAAGATCCATTGCACGAACTCGAATACCAGCTTGTAGCTGGTTGGAGTAGGGATCTCTGGAACGTTCTTCCCGTGTACGACATGGGAATCACCATAACTTTCTCCACCGCTTCCTGGAGTTGATTATTGGTGATTTCATCAAGAGTAATACCTTCATCCTTTAGACAGTATGCTTGATTGATCATGGCGAGAACGTTGTAGGTAGTTTTGCTCGTCCTATCTCCAATGGGCATCAACACATTGGCCTTGTTGCCTTCCTTCTCATCTTGCCATGTCAAGTAGAATGTGGCTGCCTTTTTGGCTAAGTACATGTTGGGATGGGAGGTGACAATATTATGAACTCCTACAATAGACAACGATATTCCAGTGGATAACATATAATCATCAGTTATTTGAACAACATATATTACATTTCACAGATATTTAAAGAATATGAATAGCGCAGGAATATATCTATATATCAGTTATCCATACGAAAATTATTCAAACAGGTATCAATGTATAAAGCAAGATAGATTTCCAGAAACAGAACTCATAATAAGTCTCCAATAGATACAGTTAATACATAAAGAACTTAATAAACCTTTGTAGCGCTTAACCATGGTGAAAATTTCTTTGAGTTTGCGAAAATCGTGAGTTTCAAAGACAACAAACGGTTCAGGAGAAAGAAATTTCTGAAGCTCGGCGACATGTTGCAAAAATAAGGAAGTTTGTGGTGCTATTTTCAAAGGATTTTGGAGTTTGGAGACAACTTTTGTGAGAGAGAGATTTCTGGAAGTGCTTAAGGAAGAGTAGTGCTCAGTGTGATGAAAGTGTAAGGTGAACAATTTAATGCACGTACGACACATATATATAAGAAAATAATCAACGGCTCAGATTAAAACGATAAGAATTTTAAGGTTGGATGAAAATCTCCCTTTTTAGGTTTTCCCGCTTCAGCTTTCTATTTTTCCGCCTTGTGTTGCGTTTGATGCACGAGCTAGATACTAGGGTGTTAGGATGGAGCGTGTAAATCTTCTTATCCACTGCAACTTTCCTTATTCCTTTTCTTGCAGATATTTCCTTGATCACAGTTTCCAAAGGTGTGCTAATCATGGATTTGCTGAACCAAGTAAACTGAAAAGTCTGTATTTGGTGTATTCCCCCCCCCCCCCCATACACCAAACCTTGCTATTTTGGGACCAACAAGTGGTATCAGAGTGGTGGTTCATAAGACCATTGTTTTGTTTCACAAGGTTAATACCTGCGTGGTCAACTTGAATAGATCTAGGAAAACCTACTTTTCATTCACGTGCATACTATCTACTATGGAATCATCTGTTGTTAGGGCTTGTGAAGAATTATCAATCCAAGGATATAGAGAATGGAGTTTTAGAATCAAAACAGCACTCAAAGCCCACTGGAGATCACTGAAGAAAAGACGGTAACTACTTCAACTGAAGTAACAACAAAGATAGTTCCTAAAGATCCAAGAAAATACACTTCAGAGGAACGTCGCGAAGCTAATCTGGATGACTTCGCAAAGGGAATCATATCTAGCACAGTCAAAGGCGTACATCTGGCCAAAATCCAAGATCTGGATACTGCCAAAGAGATGTGGGAAGCCTTAAGAGACTTGTGTCTAGGATCTGAAGTCATGATTGAAAACAAGCTATCACTTGCCTGCAACAAATACGATGAATTCAAAATGAAACCAGGCGAGACCATCGAACAAATGAAAACAAGATTCACTGGAATCTTACTTGAGATATCTGTGTTCAAAAAGAACAAATATACTCAAAGAGAGAAAAACATGAAAGTACTCAGAGCACTCCCACCTAGCTGGGAGATATATGCTGCAATGCAACCACTTCGTGCAGACATCAATGAACTCTCTACAGAAGCCTTATTTGATCATCTTGAAGGCCATGAATGTGATATACAAAGAATTCGTGGACCAGATCATCTGTCCAAAAAGGCAGAAAGCAGCTCGAAGAAGGACAAAGAAGTAGCCTTCAAAGCGAAGAGCAAAACACATGAACCTTCTGATTCTACTACACCAGATGAAGAGAAGGGCTATGACAAACTGTTAAAAGAGTTTGCAATGATTGCTAAACGTATGGACAAGATGGAGGTCAAATCGAAGAAATTCAAACGTTTCTACAAAGATAACAAAAACAAATTCTACAAGAAACGTGACAATGATCGATCTGATAGCAAGGATGAGCCAAAACAACAGACAGGTAAATCCTCAAAGATATCTAACTCAACAGATTATACCTGCTTTTGTTGTGGTAGAACAGGTCACTTCAAAACAGATTGTCCTCATCTATCCAAAAGCCAAAGAGAAGAGTTAAGAGCAAAAAGAGATCGAAAACTCAAATATGAACGCAAGGCCATGCTAGCTGAAGAAGAATCAAGCAGCTCAAGCCATTTTTCAAATAGTTCATCAGAGAATGATGAAGTATTCTATGCTAATGATGAAGAAAGCTGGGATGAATGCTATGTGGGACTAGACAACGGTCTGGATGAAGTCGAGGTAAATTCTTGCAATTCAAATTTCTCAAATGATAATGATTTGGAACAGGAATTAGAAGATCAATCTGAATACTCATGGGAATAAGTCAATGAGATGTTCAAGAGCTATTCGAGCATCAAAAGACTGTTTAGAGAAGTTGTGGAAGAAAATGATAGGCTGAAGAAATCTGAACAGATATTGAGCACAGCAAACACCAAATTTGTTGTTAAAATAACTGATATGGAAGAACAGATTAAGGGAAAAGATAGTGAGATTCATTCACTAAACTCAAAGGTTAAGGATCTTATTACAAGAAACAATGTTGCCGAAGAGAAGATAAGGAAAGGCAAAGAAATGATCTACAAAAGTGATGAACGCGCTAAGCTGCTAATCAACCTGCAACAAAAGGGCATATCTAGATTAGGATATCCAGGTCACTCAGAGAAGCCTTCGGGAGCTACAAGATTTGTACCCGAGAGAGAACAAATACCAGATTAAGAAATAGATCTGAAGAACAAGAAAGGTCATCCCCAGAAGATGATGATAAAAGAAAAAGGGTACAGACAATACCACCAAACACAGGGTCAACCAGCTCACTACATTGAAGCAGATTATGCGCAGAAAAAGAATGTCAACATGACATTATCCAACAAAAATTTCAATAAGACAAAGAATGTCAACAGGACATCACCCATTAAGAAAGGATTGAAGAATGATGGAATAGAAAGATACCATCCATCTGAATTTCATTCCCTATCTAAATTTGATAATGATGGGAACATTATTACTTGCTATATATCTGTTCCTAACCCAAAAATGTTCTGGATTCGAAAGGGAACATTTCCTAATAACCAAGCACTCAAACGTTGAAGGGTAGCTAAGTTTAACTAATTGCAGGACCAGAAGACTGCAAGAAGAAACAAGATAGCAAGAGGCTCAATCTGGATAATTGATAGTGGATGCTCTAAGCACATGACATATGACAAGAACCTACTATCAGATTACGTTGAAAAGCCAGGACCACAGGTCACCTTTGGATGTAACTCTAAAGGATACACCAGAGGATATGGAAATATAAAAGTTGGGAAGACCACCATCTCAAATGTATCGTATGTTGAGGGTCTTAGTCACAATCTGTTTTCAGTAAGTCAATTCTGTGCAAATGGTAATCAGATCGTTTTTTATACTAACAACTGTTTTGTGAAGAACAAGGAAGGAGATGAGATACTCCTTACCGGAAAATTGCAAGACAGATTATATATTGTCCAATGGACAAACCAGATCGAGACTTGTTTAGATACTAAAACTATATCAGAAACAAGTTGGCTATGGCACAAGAGATTGAGTCATCTAAACTTCAAGTCAATCAACAAGATTACAAAAGAGAAATTAGTGGAAGGACTACCAGATCAAGTATATGATAAAGATCATATATGTGAGGCTTGTCAAGCTGGAAAGCAGACCAGATCATCCTTTACAAGCAAAACAGCTCACTCAACATCAAGAATACTGGAGCTTTTGCATCTAGATATGTTTGGACCAGTAAAACCACTAAGCATAAATGGAAGAAAATACACCTTAGTAATCATAGATGACTACTCAAGGTTCACCTGGGTCATCTTTCTGTTAAAGAAGAAAGAGACACTAGCCAAACTGCCCGATTTTCTACACAAGATCACCAAACAAAAAGACATGAGTATAACTACTATCAGAAAAGATCGAGGAACAAAATTTCTCAACCAAAAGATTGAAGCATACTGCAATAAGATGGGGATCACTCATCAAACTTCAGCTGCTAGAACTCCTCAACAGAATGGAGTTGTTGAAAGGCGTAACAGATCACTAAAAGAGGCAGCTCGTACTATTCTAAATGCAACCAATCTACCTAAGAAGTTCTGGGCAGAAGCAATTTACACAGTCTGTTATACTCAGAACAGATTATCAATTTCACTCAGACATGGAAAGACACCATATGAGATCTGGAACAATAGAAAGCCTAAGATCTCTTACTTTCGCACTTTCGGTTGTTTGTGTTACATACACAATAATGGGAAATCTCAATTGAAGACCTTTGATAGCAAAACTGATCCTGGAATATTCTTAGGATATTCTGATGCCAGTAAAGCATATCGAGTCTACAATAAGAACTCTCATATTGTGGAGGTAACACCTCATGTTATTTTTGATGAGTCTTTTGTTGAGTACAGGTCACCAGATGATAAACAGACAGAAAACCAGATGACTACCAGAAAGATGACTGAGATACTATTAGAAGATATTCTGATCTGGAACTCAAAAAGCAATGATGAAGAGATCAATATTCCACCTATTGCTGAAGAAATCATACAGCAAGGGGGAACAATCCAACACGATCTGGATGAAAACAGATCACCAACTGAAAGCAATGAAACAGTCATTGCAGATGATAATCAATCTGAACATTTAAATCCAGAGACTAGAACAAATGAGAATCCATTTCAAGCTCCATCAATAACACACTCTGAATTTGAGGAACCAACAGATCAACCTGATCCTGAGATATCTGATGAAGAGATGACCAGGAGAAGGAGATGGATAAAAGATCATCCACCAGAACAGATTGTTGGGAACCCATCAGATCGTGTGAAAACCAGAAGAATGCATGGAGAAAGTGCCTTCTTGAACCATCTGATGCTCATGAAGCATTACAAGATGCAGATTGGATAACAGCAATGCAAGAAGAACTTAATGAGTTCAAAAGAAATGAGGTCTGGTATCTCGTAGAAAGACCCAAACACCAAGGAGTAATAGGAGTAAAATGGGTGTTCAAAAATAAACAAGATGAGAATGGTGAAGTAGTCAGAAACAAATCCAGATTAGTAGCAAAAGGCTATAATCAACAAGAAGTCATTGATTTTGATGAAACATTTACACCCGTAGCCAGACTAGAAGCAATAAGGTTGTTCTTAGCATATGCTGCACATAAAAGGTTCAAGGTATACCAGATGGATATCAAAAGTGCCTTTCTAAATGGTATTCTTGAAGAGGAAGTCTATGTGGAACAGCCACCTGGATTCAAGGAAGCAGATTCAAATCAGAAAGTTTACAGACTGACAAAAGCAGTTTACGGCCTCAAACAAGCTCCTAGAGCTTGGTATGAGACATTGTCAACATTTCTACTAGAATCTGGATTCAGAAAAGGATCAGTTGACACGACCTTGTTCATCATCAAAGTCAAAGAGAATATCCTTCTAGTACAGATCTATGTAGATGACATCTTATTTCGATCCCTATCTACTCATTTATGTGATAAATTTGCTGAACTTATGAAAAGTAAGTATCAAATGTCCATGATGGGCGAGATGAGTTTCTTTCTAGGTTTGCAGGTCAAGCAGTTACCAAATGGAATCTTCATTAACCAAGCAAGATTAATGAGTTGCTACCTATCTCGCATTGAACCATCTGATGCTCATGAAGCATTACAAGATGCAGATTGGATAACAGCAATGCAAGAAGAACTTAATGAGTTCAAAAGAAATGAGGTCTGGTATCTCGTAGACAGACCCAAACACCAAGGAGTAATAGGAGTAAAATGGGTGTTCAAAAATAAACAAGATGAGAATGGTGAAGTAGTCAGAAACAAAGCCAGATTAGTAGTTAAAGGCAATAATCAACAAGAAGGCATTGATTTTGATGAAACATTTGCACCCGTAGCCAGACTAGAAGCAATAAGGTTGTTCTTAGCATATGCTGCACATAAAAGGTTCAATGTATACCAGATGGATGTCAAAAGTGCCTTTCTAAATGGTATTCTTGAAGAGGAAGTCTATGTGGAACAGTCACCTGGATTCAAGGAAGCAGATTCAAATCTGAAAGTTTACAGACAGACAAAAGCAGTCTACGGCCTCAAACAAGCTCCTAAAGCTTGGTATGAGACATTGTCAACATTTCTACTAGAATCTGGATTCAGAAGAGGATCAGTTGACAAGACCTTGTTCATCATCAAAGTCAAAGAGAATATCCTTCTAGTACAGATCTATGTTGATGATGTTGGGAACCTTAAGTAACTTAGTTTTGATGATGGTCTTTCGAAACACACTTAGTTATCTTCGAGTTTAAACTGTTCTACGTGTTAAACAGATCACTAGATATAAAGTGTACTCTGTTATGGAACAGATTAGGAGATGACTTGATATGTAAAGGAAATATTCCTATAGAAGTCAATCTCAACTTAGTATAGGATGAAGGTCAAGATTTCACGCCAAAAGGAATCGATCTGCTGTAACAGACAGCGACCAGATCGATGGCCAGATCGATGCCTACAGCGAGGAACCAGAACGATTGAGTCATCAATCCACCAGCTGACATCATCCTACACATCATATGCTCTTACCACGTCAAGATTAAAGTCCATCCAACTGGGATTGGAAAGAAGATCTTCGGTTATCACATAGAAGGAAAGAGACCGTTAGCAATCTGCTTTCTATAAACTCAAAGATTGAGTCAACCTTTCCTATATGGCAAGAACAGTTATGATGGAAATCATTGATTGGCAATATACCATCTATCTCACGCCAATCAACAACGGCTAAAATTTCAAATTCAATGCCTATATAGTTGAAGTTAGAGATCTGGAGAAAAGAGGGAACACACGCGAGCTATACTATTAAATACCTTCAAGCAATCAATCTGCTATCCAGACTAAGAGCTTCAACACTCTGTGATTTTACATCACATCAACCACCTCGATTCAAGTCTGTCTTATCGAGAGAAAGGAGATCACCCTGCTAGCTAGTAGTTTTCTAGTGGTAACGTAGAGGTAATCTGTTGTAAAGGGACACGACCCTTATTTCGTGCATAAGTATCTCTCTAGTTGTGATTGATACTT
This sequence comes from Leonotis leonurus, assembly GCA_026898415.1. Classification (NCBI taxonomy): domain Eukaryota; kingdom Viridiplantae; phylum Streptophyta; class Magnoliopsida; order Lamiales; family Lamiaceae; genus Leonotis; species Leonotis leonurus. The sequence goes on from JAPKLX010000636.1 coordinate 58,157, forward strand.
GTGACTCGTTCTCCACGAGTATAAAGAAGCAGAGTATCCTAGTAGTGGATAATCTGGTCTAGTTTTGACCAGATCGTGGATGTAGAGTTTTCCCGAACCACGTTAAACAACTGTGTGCTTTACATTCCTGCATATTTAATTTCTGTTGTTTATTATTCTAACCTTCCACACTATCATTCGATCTACATCTCAATCTGCATCTCAATCAATCTCCTTAACAATCTGGATAATTCCTAAGGTTTTCTAAACAAGAGCAATCATAAATCCACCATTATTCCGCACTCACTCAACACTCGAAAAGTAATAAGATCACTCTTATTATTAGCCAAGTGTTTTCACTAAGAGAGCAATCTGTTTGGACTAAAACTGCAATCGATCTGCATATCGATCTGTCTAGTCATCTACCAAGCAATTTCTTATATAGAATAGCTTGAACTCTCTATTAACTTGTCAAGTAAACTGAAAAGTTTGTATTTGGTGTATTCCCCCCCCCCATACACCAAACCTTGCTCTTTCGGGACCAACAAGTGGTATCAGAGCAGTGGTTCAACTGACCATTGTTTTGTTTCACAAGTTTAAAACCTGCGTGGTCTACTTGAATAGATCTAGGAAAACCTTTTTCACTCACGTGCATTCTACCTGCTATGGAGTCATCTGTTGTCAGGGCTTGCGAAGAATTCTCTATCCAAGGATATAGAGAATGGAGCTTCAGAATCAAAATGTGCCTTAAAGCCCATCACTGCTTGATGTGTAAAGTAATCGAAGTAGGGCCATTGGCAATTACAGAAGAAACTACTCGTATCACTGATACAGGAGTGGTCAAAGAATCTGTGCTAAAGGATCCCAGAAAATACACTTCTGAAGAAAGGAGAGAAGCAAATCTTGATGATTTTGCCAAAGGGATCATCTCCAGCACGGTCAAAGGCATACATCTGGCTAAAATCCAAGATCTGGATACTGCCAAAGAGATGTGGGAAGCCTTAAGAGACCTAGCCCTAGGATCTGAAGTAATGATTGAGAATAAGCTGTCTCTTGCCTGCAACAAATATGATGAATTCAAAATGAAACCAGGCGAGACAATAGAGCAGATGAAGATGAGATTCACTGGAATCCTCCTTGAGATATCTGCATTAAAAAAGAACAAATATACTCAAAGGGAGAAGAACATGAAAGTACTTAGAGCTCTTCCACCAAGCTGGGAGATCTATGCTGCAATGCAACCTCTACAGGTAGATTTCAATGAACTGTCCACTGAAGCATTATTTGATCACCTTGAAGGACATGAATGTAACATTCAAAGAATTCGAGGACCAGATCATCTATCCAAAAAGGCAGAAAGCAGTTCGAAGAAGGATAAAGAGGTAGCCTTCAAAGCGAAGAGCAAACCAAATGATCTTTCTGAGCCTGCTACTCCAGATGAAGAGAAAGGCTATGACAAACTCTTAAAAGAGTTCGCAATAATCACCAAATGAATGGACAAGATGGAGACCAGATCGAAGAAATACAGACGCTTCTACAAAGATAACAAGAAAAACTTCTATAAGAAGCATGACAATGATCGATCTGATGACAAGAATGAATCCAAGAAGCAGACTGCTAAAACAACAAAGACCTCTAGCTCTACAGATTACACTTGCTTTGAATGTGGCAGAACAGGTCACTTCAAAACAGATTGTCCTGATCTGTCCAGAAGCCAAAGAGAAGAACTAAGAGCTAAAAGAGACCGAAAGCTTAAATATGAACGCAAAGCCATGATAGCTAAACATAACTCAAGTAGCTCGAGTCATTTCTCAGATAGCTCATCAGAAAATGATGAAGCTTTCATAGCTGATGACAAAGAAAGCTGGAATGAATGCTATATGGGATTGGACAACGGTCTAGATGATGTTGAGGTAAATTCTTACTACTCAAATTCCTCAAATAATAATAACGATCTTGAACATGAAAGTGAAGATCAAGCAGAATACTCATGGGATGAAGTAGATGAGATGTTCAAAAGTTACTCAAGCATCAAGAGATTGTTTAGAGATGTTGTTGAAGAAAATGACAGATTAAAGAAAGTTGAGCAGACTCTAAGCACAGTAAACACACAATTTGTTGCTAAAATGAACGATCTGGAAGAACAGATCAAGAGAAAAGACAGTGAGATCCACTCACTTAATTCAAAAGTTAAGGATCTGGTTACAAGAAACAATGTTGCTGAGGAAAAGATCAAGAAAGGAAAAGAAATGATTTACAAGAGTGATGAACGTGCCAAGTTGCTAATCAATCTGCAACAAAAGGGCACATCCGGATTAGGATATCCAGGCCACTCAGAAAAGTCATCGGGTATCAGAAAGGAAACAAATACCGGATCAAGTGAAGGACTTGAAAAACAAGAAAGGCTATCCTCAAAAGATGATAATAAAAGATGCGAAGAACAGGCAGTATCATCAAACAAAGGGACAACCAGCTCACTACACAGAAGTAGATCACCTTCAAAAAGCAAATGTCAACAGGACAAAAATTGTCAATAGGACAAAAATTGTCAACGGGACAGCTCATAATAAAAAGAACTTGAAGAATGGTGAAACAGAACGATTTCATCCATCTGAAATTCACTCTCTATCTAAAGTTGACAATGAAGGGAACATCATTACCTGCTATATTTCTGTTCCTAACCCTAAAATGTTCTGGATTCGAAAAGGAATATTTGCTAATAATCAAGCACCCAAACGTTGAAAGGGTAGCTAAGTTTGATTAATTGCAGGATCAAAGAACTGCAAGAAGGAGTAAGGTAGCAAGAGGAACCATCTGGATAATAGATAGTGGTTGTTCAAAACACATGACATGTGATAAGAACCTACTATCAGATTACATAGAGAAACCAGGACCACATGTTACTTTTGGATGTAATTCAAAAGAATATACCAGAGGGTATGGAAACATCAAAGTTGGCAAGACCACTATCACAAATGTATCATATGTTGAGGGTCTTAGTCACAATCTATTTTCTGTAAGTCAGTTCTGTGCTAACGGTAATCAGATTGTTTTTGATACTAAAAACTGTCTGGTGAAGAATAAGGAAGGAGATGAAATACTCCTTTCCGGTAAACTGCAGGATAGATTATACATTGTCCAGTGGACAAATCAGATCGAGACCTGCCTAGTCACTAAGACTGTATCAGAAACCAGCTGGATATGGCATAGGAGATTAAGCCATCTAAACTTCAAGTCAATCAACAGGATTGTCAAGGAAAGGTTAGTGGAAGGACTACCAGATCAAGTGTATGATAAAGATCACATATGTGATGCTTGTCAAGCTGGAAAGCAAACCAGATCATCCTTTACAAGCAAAACAGATCACTCAACATCAAGGATACTGGAGCTGTTACATCTTGATCTATTTGGACCAATCAAGCCACTAAATATAAATGGGAGAAAATACACATTGGTAATCATAAATGATTACTCAAGATTCCATTGGGTCATCTTTCTGTTAAAGAAGAAAGAGACTCTAGACAAACTCCCTGATTTTCTACACAAGATCACCAAACAAAAGGAGATGAGTATAACCTCTATCAGAACAGATCGAGGAACAGAATTTCTCAACCAGAAGATTGAAGCATTCTGCAACAAGATGGGAATAACTAATCAAACATCTGCTGCTCGAACTCCTCAATAGAATGGAGTTGTTGAAAGGAGAAACAGATCACTCAAAGAAGCAGCTCGCACAATGCTTAATGCAACCAATCTACCGAAGAAATTCTGGGCAGAAGCTATATTCACTGCCTGCTATACTCAAAACAGATCATCCATCACAATAAGACATGGAAAAACACCATATGAGATTTGGAACAGCAGAAAGCCTAAGATTTCTTATTTTCGTACTTTTGGCTGTTTGTGTTACATACACAATAATGGGAAATCACAATTGAAAACTTTTGATAGTAAAACTGACCCTGGAATATTCTTAGGATATTCTGATGTTAGTAAAGCTTATCGAGTTTACAATAAGAACTCTCATATTGTGGAGGTAACACCTCATGTTGTTTTTGATGAGTCTATTGTTGAGTACAGGTCACTAGATGAAAAACAGACAGAAAACCAGGTGACTACCAGAAGGATGAATGAACAACTACTTGAAGATATCCTTATCTGGAATTCAAAAAGTGAGGATGAAGAAATTGTCACTCCACCTGTTGCTGAAGAGAACATACAGTAAGGGGGAATATCACAACACAATCTGGATGAAAACAGATCATCAACAGAAGACAATGAAATAATTATTACAAATGATGATCAACATGAAAATCCAAATCCAGAAGAAAGTCCAGATGAGAATCCATTTCAAGCTATATCAACAACACACCCTGAATTTGAGGGACCAACAGATCAACCTGATCCTGAGATATCTGATGAAGAGATGACCAGGAGAAGGAGATGGATACAAGATCATCCACCAGAACAAATCGTTGGGAACCCATCAGATCGTGTGAAGACCAGAAGAATGCATGGAGAAAGTGCATTGTTAAGTTGTTATCTCTCTCGCATGGAGCCATCTGATGCTTATGACGCACTTCAAGATGCAGACTGGATAACAGCCATGCAAGAAGAACTCAATGAGTTTAAAAGGAATGAAGTCTGGTATCTCGTGGACAGACCCAAACACCAAGGTGTGATTGGTGTAAAATGGGTGTTCAAAAATAAACGAGATGAGAATGGTGAAGTAGTCAGAAACAAGGCCAGATTGGTAGCTAAAGGCTATAATCAACAAGAAGGCATTGATTTTGATGAAACATTCGCACCAGTAGCCAGATTAGAAGCTATAAGGCTATTTCTAGCATATGATGCTCACAAACGGTTCAAGGTATACCAGATGGATGTCAAAAGCGCTTTCCTTAATGGTATCCTTGAAGAAGAAGTATATGTGGAACAGCCACCTGGATTTGAAGAAGCAGATCCAGATCAGAAAGTATACAGACTGGCTAAGGCAGTCTATGGTCTAAAGCAAGCCCCTAGAGCTTGGTATGAGACCTTATCAACTTTTCTACTAGAATCCAGATTCAGAAGAGGATCTGTTGACAAGACTTTGTTTATCATCAAAGTCAAAGAAAACATTCTCTTAGTCCAGATCTATGTAGATGATATCATTTTTGGATCTCAATCTACCTATCTGTGTGACAAATTTGTTGAACTTATGAAAAATAAGTACCAAATGTCCATGATGGGAGAAATGAGTTTCTTTTTAGATTTGCAGGTCAAGCAGCTACCAGATGGTATCTTTATTAATCAGACAAAATGCATCAACGATCTGCTGACCAAATTTGGGTTAAAAGACAGTAACCCAGTGAAAATCCCAATGCAAACAAATGGGAAAATTGATCCAGATCCAGAGGGAAAACCAGCCAACATTACTCAATACAGAGGGATCATAGGGTCACTACTATACCTAACTGCAAGTCGACCTGACATCACATTTGTAGTAGGTGTATGTGCAAGATATCAAGCAAATCCCAAAGAGTCTCACATGGAAGCAGCTAAGAAGATACTGAGATATCTTAATGGAACAGCCCATGTAGGATTATGGTATCCATGTGAAGACAATTTTGAGCTAACTGGATACACTGATTCAGATTATGCTGGATGTAAACTGGACAGAAAGTCAACATCTGGTACATGTCAGTTTCTAGGAAATAAATTGATTTCTTGGTTCTCAAAGAAACAGACATCAGTTGCCACCTCAACTACAGAGGCAGAATATATGGCAGCTGGAAGTTGTTGTGCACAAATACTGTGGTTAAGACAACAACTTAAAGATTATGAAATTGATGTCAAGGAAATACCAATCTTCTGTGATAGCTCAAGTGCTATAGCTATCACACAGAATCCTGTTCTGCATACCAGATGCAAACATGTGGATGTAAGACATCATTTTATAAGAGATCATGTTGAAAGAAAACATGTACAGATCGAGAAGATACACACTGAAATACAGAGAGCTGATATTCTTACCAAAGCATTACCAGAAGAAAGATTTAAGATGCTTTGTGGTAAACTAGGATTATTAAATCTTGAAGCAAGAACCAGATTGATCTAAACCAGATCAAGTTAAATATTCCAACAGGGAATCCAAACCAGATTGACATGGTCCAGATCGATAAAATTAAGATCACGAGAAATTCCAACAGGGAATTGACACCAGATCACTAAGTATATGTCAATACAGATTAATCAAAATTCCAACTGGGAATTAGTAAAAGAGTCAATACACCAGATTGGACAGTGGCACAACCAGATCGATAGTTATCACTATGAAGGAGACCGATCTTGACCCAAATTACTTAATGCCACGTGGATATTAAATTAATAATTCTTATTAATTATCCCATTACTTGGTTAAGGGGGAAAGATCAACTATATACGGTGACTAATTATATATATTCTGACATCAGATATCAAATCTTTTATTTTTGATGATTAAGTACAGTAATTGGGAAACGTGATCGAGGAAATATCTACCAAATCAAGAAAAAGGGAGAAAAATGACTGCAACAAAAACAACGCGCCACATTACAACCATTTGATCAAAGCGCGTGCATCATACGATAAAGAGAGGCGGTGATAGACTGTAAACCTAGAACATGGAAAGGCGGGAAAAGCTGAAAAAGGAAAGGATTTCTGAATACTTTATTACCTTACTTATCTTCCCCTTCGTTTATATGTTTTGATAAGCTGTTTCATCTATCACTTACACTTATATTTTTCGAATCACTTAGCAAAAAAATTTTCTCGCTTCCAAACTCTCTCTACTTTCGCAAATCATTCTGTTCTTAGCAAAATGCACCCAAATCCTCTGTTTTTCTTGAGCAAGCACTCTTTCTAAAACCCTACATTCATCAAGACCTTTTCGCAGTTCTTGATACCTTCGGGTTTCATAAACTGGACAAGGCATTCGACCTTGTTCGTCGCTGCAAAGGTTTATTTTTTTTATGTTTTTTATCCTTAACTGCTCTATAAACATGTATTGAAAACTGCTCTATATCATGTTATTTATCCATCTGCATGTATATGTTTACTGGTCCTATGATATCGAATGCTAGATTTTGTAGGCTATTTTTGAGCACTCATACTTCACTGATGGAAGGATAGTGCTCACATATGCTCCTTTGTGTTTCTTGTAGGTTTTTACAACATCATCACATCACACCCAGTTCACTTTCTACCTAAGGATGTTGCTGCTTTCTACCTCTCATGGCAGGGAGAGAGGGGTGGACACGAGGCAACCATCAGGGTCAGCAAAGGGACTACCATCAGTAACACCCCCTACAACGTCATCAACATTATCAATGATGCTTACAAGTTGAAGGACGAAGGGATAAGTCTTGGAGAAATTACTGAGGAAGAACTCCAAGAAGCAGTCGAGCTGGTGATGGTACTGCCTATTCGCTACACGAACAAGATGTTCCAACGGGCACTACTCGCTCCCGAGTTCAAAATCATTTTTGAATTCGTCCAGCGCATCTTCCTCAACTACAACGGATCCTATGACCAGGTCACCCCTGAGAAGTTTAGGATTCTAGCAGCCGTGGTACTCAACCTGCCAGTGAACTGGAGCAGGATTTTATTCGATCTCTTGGCAAAGGAGGCCAAGATGATCTTGTTTGTGAAAGGAGGGTCTCCTGGAATAGAAGTGAAGAGGAGTAGCTTGAGGCACTCAACCAAAATCAGCTTCATGCTGGAATCCTTCTTCCCCCAGCACCAATGGGACTCTACTGTGGAATTCAACATCAGGTTGAAGTTTCCCAAGGATCAGCACCAGATTGAGATGTCCATGGGAATCTCAGCAAATCTGATTGCTAGGGTAAAAGACCCTGTGCATGTCAATGCATTGATGGAGATGGGAAGCTCGAATCCCATCTGGATTCCTCCATCTGGTCCAGCAGAATGGTCCACAAAATCCAAGGTCACAAAGGAGAAACCACTCGAGAGGACACCCACCAAGAGGGCTACCAGAAGATCAAGCTCGATTGACACGGATACATCCACAGCAGCCCAGCCACCTAAACCAAAGCGCATGCGACTTCAGAAGATAGCTGATGAAGTCCAGACTGAAGTACCCGCTGCTGCAGAAACTGTCATTCCTCAACAGGAGGTTGAGGAAGAAGAGGTTCTGATGGGTGATCCACCAGAAGATGTGGCCCCCATTTCATCTGTGCACCCAGATCAATCCACAGACCTCTCCCCCGCATATTCTACCAGCCCATCATCTGCTGATCGCCTAGAGCAGATCGATGAGGAGGTTGAGGGAGAAGAAGAATCTACGGATGAGGAGGAGGAGTTACAGAAGGCAGAGACAGTGATGAAGATGCTAGAAACAGAGGCAGATCACTCTGTGCTCAGAACATTCCCTGGGATCCAGCTTACCCCAGAGACTTATGACATAGCCAAACGGCTCAAGTTTCTGTTGCTCATAAAAGATAAAGAATTCTACGTTCTGGATGCCCTGCTCCGCACCAGAACCATCCATGCACTAAAAATCGAAGAAGCCACCTTACTCAAGATCTTTACTGCTGCATCAGTTGCTGAGTTAAGGGACACATACAAGTCAGACATTCTGGGAATGTCAAAATTTGAGGCTGAAGAACTCCAGATCGATCTGCGATCTATTTATGAGAAAGCCAACATGCTGAATTTTTATAACAGCATTGAAGAAGAGGTTTTGGAGGAAGAGGTTGAAGCAGCTCATGCTGATGCTCAGATCAGCCCATAACTGAGGCTGAAGATCACATCACTGCATAGGCTGAGGGGGAACCAGCCAAGGAACGCTCTATCAAAAGTGCAGAGGATGATCAAGCTCAACCAGAACACGAGCCAGCTGGACAGCGAGTGGGGGGTATACCAACAGATCATATATATACCCCAGCTGTCGCAGCTATAATGGAGGAACATGTGGAGATGACCACCCTAGAGGATATATTGATGAACCAGCATCAATCTCTATCCAATACTCAGGTCAAGGACTTAATTTCCCACAAAGTCGACCAATACATGTATGGGACTCTCTCCACCGTCCAAGATGAAGCCATCCGCATACTCACAGAGTTCAACGACCACTTGAAGACTCACGTCGATCAAGTTGACTCTGATTTGAGGAGAATATGCAGGCTAAAAATCGAAGAGATTAGCAAGAAAATGGACGATGATCGAGCTGCCGCCGAAGAACGGAAGGCACAGATCGATCAAAGTTTGTTTACAACTGAGCTAAAAGTGAAAGAAATTTACAAGATTGTCACTGCTTTTGCCGAGAAAGAAAAAGACATGGTTCACACCACAGTCAAAGAACAGACCGACGGCATCACTGCAGATATAGTGAAAGAGGCAAATGCTTACACCAGATCACTGCTGAGGCAATTTGAAGCCAACGCGAAAGATTTTGTGCAAAGAAAACTGAGCGATCTGCTCTACCCAACCAAGCTTATGATTGAAGGATTTTTTGATGAGATTGGGACAATAAAAGAAGACCAAGAGGAGCACAATGCCAATCTGGCCTCCACAAGCACATCTCTTCAAAAGCAGATTGATGACTCAAATCTCAATATCACATCACTGCTTGCACAAAAAGTGGAGACAGATAAAGATATCGCAATGATGAAGGACGAGATCACTTCCCTACGGGCACTCGTCAATATGGTTGTTGATGATGTCGAAAAGGGGGAAGGATCTGTGAAAGGGAAAAAGCTAGCTGTTGCAAAAGGAAAGGAGAAGGAGAAAGCTCAACCTGAGCAACAGATCACACCACAGTCAGCCAGCCCTCCATCTGCTCCATCTGCTCACACTCAAAAATCTAAATCATCTAGCAGATCGAGCCAAACTCAAAAGAAGAAGAAGAAAACTGGATCCAACTGGAGTGACCAACTGGGTCCCAATTCACCTAAGAGATGGATGGGAAGGGCTCAAGAATGCATTCGTTCTCTGCAGATACTTCCTAAAGGAACCTGCATACACTGATGGATCTCCCAACGAGGCATTCAATCGCTATCTGGATATGAATGAAGCCAGTGATCTGGTAGAAGAGATCAGAAAGGCCGCAGCTAAAGCAAACATCCAGATCACTGCGCCCAAGAAAGAATTCAGATCATGCCCCACCATTCCAGGGACTGAACTACCGGACAAAACCTTCTTGCTCACCTTCATCAACCAGCTCGCAGAGAACAGAGGGTACAAGGTGGATGCAGAAGACCCGGACTATATAAGGATCAGAGAAGGCATATACGAAAGTGTCCAACTCATTTCTGACGAGACCAGGGCAAAAATTAAGAAGCAACAAGAAGAGAGAAGAAAGAGCAGATAGCTATAATTTTCTTATCATTATGATCTGCATGTCTTATTCTTGTGATGATAAAATCTGTAAACTCTATTTGCCCTTATATATATATGAAGTCTCTTTGAGTTTCTGATGACAACACTCTATTGTCCAGAACACATATAAAATATCCTAAACGTTATAAACTTAATAACAATCAAATCATCAATCTGGTTATCAGACCAGAACACTTTTAAGAGCTGATAGGATATTACTGTAAAGTGTGGTTTCGACATCATCAAAAAGGGAGAAATTGTTGGGAACCCTAAGTAACTTAGTTTTGATGATGGTCTTTCGAAACACACTTAGTTATCTTAGAGTTTAAACTGTTCTACGTGTTAAACAGATCACTAGATATAAAGTGTACTCTGTTATGGAACAGATTAGGAGATGACTTGATATGTAAAGGAAATATTCCTATAGAAGTCAATCTCAACTTAGTATAGGATGAAGGTCAAGATTTCACACCAAAAGGAATCGATCTGCTGTAACAGACAGCGACCAGATCGATGGCCAGATCGATGCCTACAGCGAGGAACCAGAACGATTGAGTCATCAATCCACCAGCTGACATCATCCTACACATCATATGCTCTTACCACGTCAAGATTAAAGTCCATCCAACTGGGATTGGAAAGAAGATCTTCGTTTATCACATAGAAGGAAAGAGACCGTTAGCAATCTGCTTTCTATAAACTCAATGATTGAGTCAACCTTTCCTATATGGCAAGAACAGTTATGATGGAAATCATTGATTGGCAATATACCATCTATCTCACGCCAATCAACAACGGCTAAAATTTCAAATTCAATGCCTATATAGTTGAAGTTAGAGATCTGGAGAAAAGAGGGAACACACGAGAGCTATACTATTGTCATACCTTCAAGCAATCAATCTGCTATCCAAACTAAGAGCTTCAACACTCTGTGATTCTACATCACATCAACCACCTCGATTCAAGTCTGTCTTATCGAGAGAAAGGAGATCACCCTGCTAGCTAGTAGTTTTCTAGTGGTAACGTAGAGGTAATCTGTTGTAAAGGGACACGACCCTTATTTCGTGCATAAGTATCTCTCTAGTTGTGATTGATACTTGTGACTCGTTCTTCACGAGTATAAAGAAGCAGAGTATCCTAGTAGTGGATAATCTGGTCTAGTTTTGACCAGATCGTGGATGTAGAGTTTTCCCGAACCACGTTAAACAACTGTGTGCTTTACATTCCTGCATATTTAATTTCTGTTGTTTATTATTCTAACCTTCCACACTATCATTCGATCTACATCTCAATCAATCTCCTTAACAATCTGGATAATTCCTAAGGTTTTCTAAACAAGAGCAATCACAAATCCACCATTATTCCGCACTCACTCAACACTCAAAAAGTAATAAGATCACTCTTATTATTAGCCAAGTGTTTTCACTAAG
>JAPKLX010000643.1:0-31773 GCA_026898415.1 Leonotis leonurus
ACAGATTATCATTAACAAACATTAATATACTAATCTTGTAAGTATACCACTTCACTAATAATAATTTTAATCAATTGATTAATAAGAATCTAAACTATAAACCTTCTTATACATCATTTCTTTATAAATGCCAAATAGTATACCCTTCTATGGTATATAACTACACTACTAATTGTTAAATACTTTGCTAAGTAATTCAATTATCTTTTCGAACTTTAACCATCGATCATGTACCCCAAGAATTTATTTAGTTCGTTATTTTAAATAATCTCATCATCAAAACGAGCTTACATAATTTCTATCATTAACAAAGACTATAATGTGCACGAAAACAATTGCTACTAATATCAATTAGTACATCGACATTTTAATTATACAACAAAATTTTATTATCACAATTTCTGATACATGATAATTTGGAAGAAATTTTACGGGTCATCACATATTCATAATATGGAAGGTATGTGAAAACTAAATCTTAGAAAGGGAAAGCATCTTATTTCTAACCTATGGAAGTCTTGAATATTCTATGTGAAGCATTTTTTTTTCAAGTCCTAAGCTGCAAAACACAATCAGGTTTTTAGTTTAAGACTGGATTTCACGACCGGATTTTAGAGCATATATTCTACGTGTTATTATCATGCCAAATCAATAAAATCATGTCGTCAAAGTTCATAGAAATATATAAATTCGGTCGGTTAAATATAAACACGTCATTTCTACACAAAACCGACCAGATTTTCATAGAAATGCATGTTTTCACGACAGAATTTTAGCTTGTTAACCTAATAACACATTATTCTTGGAAACTACGGATTTAGATTTCACACTATCTCTTTCGTTTCGCCAAACAAACACGCGATGTGATTTCTCATTCTCTTATTCTCCTCATCTCTCCTCTCTCGTTTTTTTCCAACTCAAATGTATTTCGAAAAAAACGTGAGTTAATTTATCAATCATTGACATGAACTAAAAAAAAGACAAATCAAACTTTGACTAAGAATATTTTAGACACTTTACTCTAAAAAAGCATTTTTCATATATTTTTTTACAATATGGACATTTTTCATATACCACCCATATATATATATATATATATATATAGGGAGTGGTTCTAATAAAAAGGGACATTAAAGTATAAAATAGGAAATGATCTGGGCCATTAGATCAACACCATCCGACGGCCATGATTAAAACAAAAATCGCGCCATTATATATACATAAGGTTATTTTCGTAAAATTTGAAGTGGGCGGTTATGCGTTCAAAAAACAATGCATTTCATAGTTAAATACAATGCATTTCATAGTTAAATGCAATGCATGACTCAAATTACATTTTCACAATGCATTTCATAGTTAAAAGCAATGCATTTTTCGGTCAAGATCTCAACCGTCCGATCATGAAAATCTAAGGCCCAGATCATTTCCTATTTTATACCTTAATGTTCCTTTTTATTTGAACTCCATCCTATATATATATATATATATATGAAGTTATGATCATACGAGAAAAAGTTAGTATTTGAGAAATGATTAAAAAAAATTCATCATGATCTTCACTTTGTCTAAAATAAATTTATTTAATATAAAATATATTTTAATTATCAAATTTATTGGCTACACATTTAAATTACTGTAATACCCCGATAATTAAAAACCCGAATAAAAGAAAAATTTATAAATAAACGAGGGATTCGAGATCCGTTGAAAGTTTAAAGACTCGTATTAAAGAATAGAACTCCTAATGTGAGTTAAAAGTCATTTCAGAAATTTCTGAAATCGAGAAAGAAACCGAGAAAATTCGGTTTGACGTTTATCGTCATAATTTAAGTTCGAGAACTCGTATCGAAGCAGCGTCTGCTTTTCCATTCAATTATTTTACGATACGGAGATAGGGTGAAAGGTTAATAATTCCGACTTTCGGAAGAATGATGTATTTATCGAGAAATCACTATTCATCATTTTGAACGAGACGAGATAATTTTATTATCTTTTAAAGTTAAGTCCGGGATATTTTTCTAAGATAGCCATGATTTTTTTGGGATTTTTCCGAGACTATTTTTGTATCGAGAAGTCGAGAACCCGGACTAATAATACGCGCTTAATGAAATATCTAGTTTTATTTTTTTTCTACCACCCATTATGGAACACATCACCACCTTTCTTCTTCATTCTTCTTGTGATTTACGTGAGAGAGAGAGAATTGAGGGAAGAGTGAACCTCCATTGGAGAGGAAGAAATCGAAAGTTGAAGTATCAAACGAGCTCCGAACCGTCTTCGGATTGTGAAAGGTATCGATCTAAGCTTCCTTTTTATGGTTTAAAATTTGAGATTTCCCCACCTCTTTTTCACCCCAAAATTCGACAGCCCTCTCTAAGTTATGGGTAGGAATCGTTCGATTTTTATCGAGTCTTGTTAATTATGTTCGTATGATGTTAGAGAACATAGAAATCGAATAAAATTTACGATCGAACCATGCTTTTGTTCTTGCCATTTTCGGTTTTGGAGTGTTCTTGATGAAGTTGAAGTGTTCTTGATATAAAAGGGTGTTTTAATTGTGTTATGAATCCATAAGAGCATGATAATCGAAAGTAGAGACGTGTTTGTCGACGAACGAATCGAAACGGGAAAAACAGGGCAGTTTTGGCCGATTTTTTTTTAATTTTTTTTATTTCGAATTTGAAGATGGTTTCTTCATGAAAGTTGTTCCTTTACGTGTCTATAACGTTCCTGTGAAATTTCAGAATTTTCGGAGTACGTTTGAGTGCCCAAAAGTGGAACGAACCTAGACTGCGCAGTTTTCAACGTTGTATTTCAAACGTGAAACAGGGGATTGATTCCCGAATGTTTATGAATTTTTCTGCAATGATTTTGAAAATATTTCCTAAATGAAAGTTGTTCCTTTAAATGTTTTGAACTTATATCTCGAAATTTAGAATTTTTGAAGTACTTTTGAATGTTCAAAATCGAGTTTAACTCGGACTGCGCAGGTGGAAATGTTTGTAAAGTGGAAATGTTTGAAAAATGGAAATGTTGAAATGTTTGAAATGTTGATTCGTTGTTGTTGTTACGATTTGAGATTGAGTTGGGATAATTTCGAGTGGAGGAACGGAGTCCTCACTCGAGAGAGAGAGTTGAATGGGGCAATGTTGATGTGTGTTAGTTGGTTTACTCGTTTTGATTAAACGAGGGATAAGTTGAATGAACGTAGAGGTCATGTCGATTTTTCGACCGCATTATGTTTCAAACCTCATAATTCCCTCCTTGTTAGTACTCTTTATAAGACGTACGTTATAACTATATGAATTAGGGTTTTTCCAGAATCATTTAAGCCGAGACTTAAAGAGTCGAGGAACAGTATTGAAAACCCTAAAAGCCTAAGAGTTGAAAAGTTAATGAATTCGAGCTAGGAATAGAAAAGAAGTTATTTCCTTTAAGACTCGAATCTTTTTATAAGTTAGCTCGTTGCATGAAGGTCAAGCGAAAGGTCAGGACCGCAGTTCGAGAAAGAAGCAGTCGTCAGTCAAGACGATCCAAGTAGGCTTTCTTATACTAAAAGAAAATATGTGTGTTTATCCGCATTTATGTTATTTCTTTTCAAATAGCTTTTGAATTGAAATTGATATTTCAAGTATTGTCTTGCCATGAATGTTTTATGTTTTATATGATACATATCTGCTATGATTATGAAATCGAATTTGGATTCCAGTGGGTAAGCATCCCCACTTGAACTAGTGTACACAAGGACCGTGAGTCATCTTAGCGGGTTGGCCAGTCAGGGTGTCCGTGGAAGGTGGCCACCTTCCCGGCACACATAAATTTCAGATATGCTTGATTCTAAAGAACTTAGACTGATCAGTCGAACTCAGGATTTATCAAGAAAAGAATTTAGTGAACGTAAGTGCTTTTAAAGACAAAATCCCTATGTTTCACTCTTACGGCATTGACAATTATATATGTATGTATGCGTTTTAGGCATGTGCCTACTGAGTACTTTTGTACTCAACCCTGCATGTATTTATAAATGTGTAGGTTGAGACGTGATGATGGGAGATGCTATGGCGGGCTTGTCGGTCTGTTATTAAGTCTTGGGTGTCTACGTGTCTTCATACACGTAGACTTATGTCGATCCTTATTCCGCTGCAAGAGGTTCCATCAGTATGTTCTGGCGAAGGTGCCAATTATGTAAATTAACCCTTCGTCTAAACTGAACTCAGATATCGAAATATCTTTTGTTTCAGTCAAAGCTTTCAATGTTCCACTTTATCTTTATTTATCTTTTCTATAGTCGTGCGCCCGGACTCTGCCGCGAGGGCGGAGGACGGGGCGTGACAATTACATACTAATAAAAATTTTCTAGATAATTATATTTTCTTTATTAATTTTAATTTTTTATTTTTTATCTATCAATGATACATAAATTTCTTTAATAAAAAAGTGTGTTAGTTGTTGGACTGTACAATCGTCGTTAATCTTGATATTTTAATTTCACTCTTTTACTCTTCTTTGTATATATATACTTCTAAATTTATTATTGAATGGTAAAAAATAAGAAATGAAAAAATAATTAAAAATTGATAAGAGATGAATTTTGAATAGAAAATAAAGAATTTTAGAAGAAAAAATCTTATCAATTTTATTTATCATATCATTCAAATCAAATAGTTTGTAAATGTATTCAATTTCTCGAAATAAAAAAATGAATAGATTTGTTAATATTACTTTATCTATTAACTTTAAGAAGTATTATATATCATTCATTAATTAACATAAAATCCAATATATCATTTATTTTATGTTTTTCATGTTAATACTTATATTTAATTTGAACTATCGTGCTCTAAATATGATACTCCCTCCGTCCACCAAAATGGTTTACATTTTGCCATTTTGGGACGTCCACGAAAATGGTTTACATTTGAAACCTTCCATTTATAATAAATAGACTCCACCACTAACTACACACAATCCAATCTAAAACAATATATCAAGTGAGACTCAAACTTCACTAACTACACATTCCTATTACAGTCAACATACATTATTAAAACTCGTGCCGGGTCAAAGTGTAAACCATTTTCATGGACAGAGAAAATACTTTTTTATCTTGAATTTTTATAGATCATATGAATGAGGAGGATTTTATTAATTTAACAATTTTATTTTAATTCTTTATAGAGATTATTATTTATTTGGGGTAATAGGTAAAATTACTCACTTTCATAAAATAAAGATAAAAAATACCCACTCAAAAATAAAAGATAAAAAAAAAATACCCAATTTTTACAATAACATGAAGAATTTCATCATGTGCTCATGTTACTCAAGTTATTTTGAATTTAAATAATATGAGCCATGATCAATTTCATCATGCTATTATAAAAAGTGGGTATCTTTTATTTTTTACACTACAAAAAAATACGCCATTGGCGACGGAAAAATCCGTCTTTAGCAAAGGAAATCCGTCGTCCCGAAGGGCTAACGAAGGGCTAACAACAGATTTTTTCCGTCTGTATTTCGTTCGTCGTTAGCCCAGCGGATGACGGAAAAGAGAGTCCGTCGTTAGCTAACGACGGATTTTATCCGTCGTTAGGGACAACGGACTGTAATTCCGTCGTCATCTTCTCCTGGTGGCCGTTGACGGTACCGGAAAGTTAACGACGGATAAAATCTGGCGTTAGGGACGACGGACTGGAATCCATCGTTAAGTCGTTGACCGTTGACCTAACGACGAATTCCAGTCCGTCGTTAGGTTATATTTTTTTTTTAATAATTAATTTTATTTTTTTATTATCCATAACCTAAAACCTGTCACAACAAACAATACAAATATAATCGAACATTGAACAATAATATAATGTATCAATAGTATAATTTAAAATTGAACAAATCGATTGAAATTCAAAATGAACGCGCATTTCATATAATTTATAAACCACAATGTTAAAAGTAAAAAAACAAATAATATAATGTATCAATAGTATTCCACGACAAACAATATTAGTGTATCAATAGCATCTACGAATCATAATCAGGAGGAAAATGGGGAGGGGCATCAGACGGGGGAGGCTGATAAGAGGGAAAGGAGGGAGCACTACCTCCTCCCTGCTGCTGAGACATCCACCGCATCACCTCGGCATACAGAGTCTGCATGAGCGTCATCTTCTCAGCAAGGTAATCACGGCGCTCGTGCTCTTGCTCCTCGACTCGGCACCGCAGCTCCTCAACCTCGTCTCTGGCTGCTCGTGATGTGGACGACGATCCCCCGAATCTGGATGCTCTCAAGGCCTTCGCGGCGCCTCCCGTGCCGAACATCCTCTTCTTCTTGTCCGGGCCGCCAAGAACCTCCAGATACAGCTCGTTTATGTCGACTGCATCGTGGTCCCCCTCGGGTAGCTGGGCCCGTTCCTCGTCAGCACGGCGAAATACCTCAGTCTGCATGTAAACGAGAAATGAACATTTGTTAGTACATATTATAAATGTTGAAAATATAAATTATATATATATATATTCTTTTTAAATTAAGACTTACCGCTATCGCCTCAGATTTCAGATCGGTGTATGTCCCGTCCGCGTATCGATGCTCATCGAGGAAGGAGTCGAACATGCAGTCAATCGGAGGTACTCCCCTCTCACGAGCCTATGCATGAAATCACAATGGAGTTGTGTCATTGAAAAATGTGTGTATGAATTAAAATTTTACAACATAATTATAATTATTATTTAAAGTATATTATTACCTTTTCCTCAGCTCGTTGCATGACCGACTTGGACCCTCCCCTATGCTTGATAGGACCAGTACCCGGTCCCTGAGGCTCAGACATCCGGTTGCGCCTCGCTGCCTGGGATTTGGCAACAATATCATTCCGGGACCAGTAAGCGAGTCAACCCATCCAGACATCATCACTCCACCACCCAGGCTTCCCACCTCTGGATAGCGGATCATTCTTCCTCCTCTTTATCCCGCAGATATAATCCTTATATCTCTCCCGAATCTTATCATACCACAGCTCTCGAATCTTGGCATCGATTGCCGGTTCCCAAGTAAACTTTTTGTAGCATTGAAAACGTATGTTAGAAATTGTAGTTATAAGTTATAATTAAGAATGAATTTAAAAGTTTTAGTAAATTTTCGAACCTTAAACTCCTCCCAATATCGCTGTCTCACATCCTCAGGCGTGAGCTTCCAACTGTATCCAGTCGGGTTGGGAACTATCTTAAATAGTTCCCAAATGTAATCTGCCGGGTCGGCATGCGGGTAAAATCCCCTACATAAGTAATTTTAGATTGATTTATGTTAGATTTTTGAATAACTAATTAAATAATTGTCAAAATTGAAGATGTGATTGCATTTACGTACCACAGCTCACTCACAGAGAGAACAAAGTCACATGTGGGTCTATGCTCTCCCTGACCATCAGTGTCAGAGCCAGAAGACGGACGGGTGATGTGTATGCCACCAATATGGTGGCTCAGACCGGTCCCGGACTCATATCAAGACGATGAGCCCGGGGAACTACCCCTACCAATGGATAGAGGAGATCGTCGTGAACCCCTACCACGAGGAGTACCCACATCATCTCGTGGAGAACCTCGCCGACTCGAAGACATCTATTATGTTGAAAATAAATAAATAAATAAGATTCATGATAGGCAAACCACCAATACGTAGAAGTTTTATATTGAACATATAACAAGTTGCATTTATAATTAATAAGGTAAAATTCAAATGTATTAAGTTTTCTACACAAAGTGCTAATCTTCGTCCTCTTCATCATTCTCATTTTCATCTTCTCCATCCTCATGTACATAGTCATCCTCCTCATCTTCATCTTCTTCTTCGTCATCTGAAGCTTCATCCTCTTCATATTCATCATCCTCGTCATCTTCTTCTTCTGTTTCGAGGACATTATCAGAGTCTTGTTGGTCATCATCATCTTCAATTTCTACATGTTCACCGTCTCGGTGAACTGATGTAGAGTT
Source organism: Leonotis leonurus (assembly GCA_026898415.1). NCBI lineage: Eukaryota > Viridiplantae > Streptophyta > Magnoliopsida > Lamiales > Lamiaceae > Leonotis > Leonotis leonurus. The sequence continues at coordinate 7,984 of JAPKLX010000643.1, forward strand.
ACCAGATTAGCATCATCATCCTCCTGAAACGGTGACTCCAACGTAGACACATCCGCTCAAGACTCATCGATAGTGGCCCTTGCCTTTATAGAACAAGCTTCCCACCAGTCTCTACACTGTTGGTTCATACTCGGATATGAACAGTAATACACTTGTGTAGCTTGAATGGCTAATATAAATGGTTCATATTTTCTAAGTCTGCGCGTATGATTTACCGACACTAATTTGAACTGAGTATCAACCCTTGTACCAGCCGGAGAGGTGTCAAACCAGTCACACTTGAACAGAACGATCTTTTTATTGTATAATCCTGGGTATGTGAGCTCGCACACTTCGACTAATTGTCCATAAAAATCTGTCTCACTCGAGTCCCCATAGTTACCAGCTTTTATGCACACACCACTACTCATAGTTGCTTTGTGAGTTCCATGTGATATCGTGTGAAATTTGTAACCATTCACCAAATAACCCTGATTAATATTAATAAATATTCACATAGTAAAATAAAGATTCATTAGTTACGGAGAGGGCGAGACTATATTAGTGGTCTATTAAATTAGACATTTAAATGAAGATTGCACATGTGTAAACATAGACTCACTTAGGAAAGTGTTTTATGGGAGTTGAATTATTTGAAGTTAAATAGAGGGAGAGAATTATAAGTTGATTTGCAGTTGATTGCATTTGGTTATTTTTGGTCATTTTTTGTTGAGAATTATAAGTTGATTTGCCCTTGGTTATTTTTGGTCATTTTGGGAAATGTTATATATATATGTTGAGTTATATATATAATACCTAATTGCATCCAAATAACCTATATCACTAAATCTAATCAAAACAGTCAGCTGACATAATCATGAAAACATCCCAACATACATTTCATGATCAAAACATTCGAACATAATAATTAAAATATTACAACATACATCTCATCATCAAAACATCGCAACACATGCATCTCATCAAACCACCACAACATAACATTACACATATTGGGAGAAGATCCTTAAGACGTAATCAAAATCTATCCCGAAGGGAGAAGATCCTTAAGAAATTAATTACGTCTATCCCAATGTCATAAATATACGCAAATCGTTATATTATATTACCAAAATTAAGAAATTAGAAACAATAAACTAAACTAATTAATCTACATTTCTTCAAGGTGTCAATTAAAACAATAATTTAAATTAAACAATAAATTCAATTTAAAACTCATTAAGAAATTAATTAGACTTAAAGAAAATATGAACAAAGTATTCGATTAGTAAATGCAATAACAATTATTAATCTAAATTAGGAATAAATAGTCTAAATTATTTGGGTGTAAATTAGTATAAGTAACCTACACAATTAAATTAATCTAACTAACAAGATTAATCAAATTAAATACAAAAATTAACTAATTCATTATAAATGCTAAATAATCTAAAAATTAACAAATTAATTATATTAATTAAATTATTCTAACTACTAATTAACCTAATTAACTAATTAATTACAAATATTAACTAAATATAATTAAAATAAATTATTAAAATTATTTACCTTTCACCAGATGAGGTGACACCGGAGCGGCGATAGGCGGCTCCGGGAGCAGTTGGGAAAGGCGAAATGTGACTCCTAAACAAATTTAATATGAAGTTAATTAACAAAAATAACCAATTTAATTAAACTAATTAAATTAAGTAAATTTATACTAATTAACAATTAAACTAAACTAATTAAATTAATTAAACCTATAGTATTAATTAACAATATAAAAAAATTAAACAATTAACCTATTTCAATAATTCAACTAATTAAGTAAACTTATACTAATTAACAATCAATTAACACTAATTTAAATAACTAAACTAATTAAATTAAAAACTACTTAAATAATTAAACTAATTAAACAATTAAACCTATACTAATTAACAATCAATTAACACTAATTTAATTAAACACTAAAACCACAATTATCAAACAATTAACAATTAACAACAATTAACACTAATTTAACAATTAACTTAATTTAACACTAATTTAACAATTAACCACAATTAACACTAATTTAAGAATTTAAACATATAATTAAACTAACGCTCAATTAACAAACTAATACTAAATAACAATTTAAACTAATTAATTAAGAAATTAAACTAAGATATACTAATTTACATCAAGTATACAAATTAGTCAATTATCTTTAACACTAACACTGACTAAACTAATTTGTTATGGATTAATTATAATAATTAGAAAAATTATTCAAATTAGTCAATTAACTAAAGTAATTAAACTACTTAAATAATTAAACTAATTAAACAATTAAAATATTTAATTAAACTTATACTAATTAGCAATCAATTAACACTAATCTATATCTATATTAAAGGAAAACCAATAGCAAAAAGTTTTCCCGCCTAAACATATATTAAATAATATCTAATTATATTTATTGATTTATATTATAATATACATAATTATATCTACCATTATTATATAATAAATATAATCAATTGTGATCTTCAATTACACATATAATCATGCCATCATTTTCTCTCCATATTAATAAACATGCAATCACACACACATGTAAACGTTACATATATAAATTTTGCATTATCAATTTATGCAGACGTTACATAAAAAATGCATGTCATATGTCAATTCTTAATTTTTTTTAATACATATGCATGTATATGTCTAGATGCATACCTAGCTAAAATCATGGATAATGACTATTCTATATAATAAATATTTAATAATTGTCAATCCCTTATTTTCCTCACAATTCTTAATGAAAATACACTCACTCATGACTAGGTATATACCTAAACTAATTCTCACACGTATGCACATAATATATGATAATTCAAAATTTCCAAGCAAATGTTCATTGGCTAAAATCATGGATAAATAATATTCTTGGTAAATATTATACTTAAATAATGATTAATTCTAAAAAATATTTATGCATATTACCAAAAATAAATTATTGTAAATAGTATTTAAACACCTATCATTTCATAATTGTTATCCACTTTTGAACTCATTTTTTGTTTTAGATATTGATTGTCTTTATTTTTTATTGATCCTTTTCAAATTTCTCACCTCAAAATACTACAATGCCTCCTATTTGGAATTTAATCCAAAACCTAGAACCTCACAATGCAAAGTCATGTATAGAATTAAGACTTATTCGAGCATATGATCGTACTGCACGGGACACCAATAACTTGATAAGGCACGAGTGTGTGTTTCACGATCAAGTGGTAAAATTTTCAAATTATTCTTTTTTTTCAGGATGCTTATATATGGATTGCATGTTGCTTATAGAATTGTTTATAGCATTATTATTCATACGAATTGCATGCTTAGAAAAGTTATTTAGAATATTATTTTTATTATTGTACACGTATCACAATAAATGGAAATTTGTATTATTAGAATATTATGTTTATTTATCTATAACTTCATTTTCCTCTTTTATTATTATTATAATATTATTTTTATTTATATTCTTTAATTTTTGTAGGGGGATCGAATTCATGCTACAATTGAAAAGAAGTTGATATCCAAATTTCAACCTATTTTGTCGGAAAGCGATGTGTATACGGTTAAAAACTTTTTGGTGGTTGATAACAACAAAAATTTGAGAACAATATCGAATCGTTACTACCTCAAATTCTTAAATTCTACATATATTACTCCAATTCAGGAAGAAAATTTTCTCCGTCAACTTTTTAATTTCAAGAGTTTTCAAGAAATTTCTTCAATTGATGATGTCAACAATAGCTTGCTATTTGGTAGTATATCAATAATTAATGGAATTATATATTTATATATATATATATATAATTTAATACAATGTAACATTTGCTAATATGTGTGTTAATTTATATGTAGATGTTATTGGAGTAGTTCAACGTAGAAAAATTAGAAATGTTCTTTGCAATGATGGGAAGGAGAAAATGTTGATAGAGATCACTCTACAAGATGAGGAGTAAGTAGTGATCGTATATTAATTGCATATATTATTTTATAATTAATTTTTTATATTAATTGTTTTTTTACTATTTTTTTTGAAGGCATAGAAAGTTAATGTGTACCCTTTGGGAGGACTACGCCAATGAAATAGAAACAACATTTTGTGCTCAAAATAAAGAGGTTAATATCATGATCATCCAAATATATTGAGTTATTTTTATTTTTAGTTTCAATACAATCATTTGTTTACAAAGATTAATTATAAATGTATTACGTGAGTTATTATCATATCATCTATAAATATATATGTATTCCGTGCATCGCACGGGTATAACACTAGTTTAATTAAACACTAAAACCACAATTATCAAATAATTAACAACAATTAACACTAATTTGACAATTAACTTAATTTAACACTAATTTCACAATTAATCACATATATCAATTCACACTAATTTAACAATCAAACACTAATTTAACAATTAACTAATTTAAATAACAATTAACACAATAATTAATCAAAATTATCAAATAATTCAGAAAATTAAAAACATACCTGGGCGGCGCAGCGGCGTCGGCGCAGCAGGCGGCGGCGGCGCAGCGGCGTCGGCGCAGCAGGCGGCGGCGGCGCAGCAGGCTGCGGCGGCAGAGCAGGCGGCGGCGGAGCAGGCGGCGGCGGAGCAGGCTGCGGCGGTAGAGCAGGCGGTAGCACGAGGAAGACACGGCGTGGAGGCGAAACTTCTACTCCGGCGTGGAAATGGGTAAAAAATGAGAAACTGAGATACATAATGATAGGGGAAGGGAAAAGGACGAAATATACTTACGTTGGTGGAAGGAGCTTCGATTTCGCCGGAAAGGATGGAATCGCCGGAGAAAAGCTTGAATTGGGTGCGTGGGTGTTCTGTTTCGCGAAATGGGGAAGATGCCCGATAAATAGGGCGGGACGACAGACTGGACGACGGACCAGTCCGTCGTCCGATATAAAAATAATTAAAAAAAATTATAGGTTAACGACGGACCAGTCTGTCGTTAACTTTGGCGCCAACTTACGCGCCAAAAATACAGTCGCTAGTCCGTCATCAATCCGTCGTTAGTCAAATTCATTGTAGTTCGTCGCCAGTTCGTCGCCAGAGGACGACGGAAAGTCATTCCGTCGTCCATTCCGTCGCCAGTTTAAGATTTTTTTTTAGTGTTAGTGGGTATTTTTTTTTTTACTTATCAAAATGGGTATTTTAGCATTCACCTCTTATTTATTTTCTAATTATATGGTTTAAATTATAATCTAATTAAAATTATTTTTAACTCTCGACGTGCATGACATGGGTGCACATAGTAGTTTATAAAGTAACATACTAATCCTATAAAAATCAATTCACGAGATTTATGTGCTCATATGTTAACACAAAAATTTCGCGAATTTAAATTTATAAAATTAATGTATTATCCATTATAATATATAAACATACAAATCTTGCGAATTCGATTTCACAAGAATCATGTGTTCTTATTATAACATACAAATCTTGCAAATATGAATTTGTGGAATTCTGTTCCACAGTAAAACACATAAATACCAAATACCAAACACATGAACACCAATCCGATTTGTGTGTTACAAGGAAAACCACTCTAAAATATTAAGGTGATAGGTAAGTTTTTAACATTTTTTTAAAAAGAACTATTATTTGTCGTTTTATGCTAATGGCTTTTTCTTTTTTTTATCTATTTCTTAAAAAGGAAATATTTTAACTTGATTCCTTTTATTTTCTGTTATGACTATTTAATTTAGACTTTCAAATTATTCTCTTCTGAGATTTAGCCTCTCACTTTTATCGCACACTCTAAATTTTATAAGTAAATTTTCATATTATTTATTTTCAAAATTTAATTTTATTTGGTTTAATTTAATTATGTGCTTACTATATACTATGAGTTCATCTCACTTAAATATGGTATTATTATTTTAAAAAAATTAAAATTTAATATTATTTTGAAAGAATTTTTAGGGTTTATAAATTTAAAAATAAGGTACATCATGTTTCAAATAAATATTTACTATATTAATTTTGAGGCACAAAATTATTTAAAATATGATTTAATAAATATTGATTAAAATTATAAATTTATTTATGATACATGAAGAAGTGTGTGGTATAAAAGTCGGGCACATTATCTCATCGGCTTTTTGAGGCCGGATACGTCAGGACAAGAAATTGATAATATTTCAAATCATCTATTCAACTGGTATTTTAGGTTACATTTTTCTCAATATCATTGTGTCTTGGTGTTGGGTCCCGGGAAAGTAGGTGTATTGTATGGGGGAATACACCACAATCCAACTTTTGGCATTAGACTGTTAGAATAACAGGTTGAGAGATCAGCTCACGGACTGTCGCAGCTTGATGGAAATAGCAGATGATATCCTCTGAGACAAAGAGAGATCAAACTGCTCAATTATGATCTCGAATCAAAGTGTGAGTGATCTGTCAAGGAGCAGGTCAACTGATCAGCTAGATGAAGCTGAGCATTAGTTGTCCAAGAGCATATCGTGTGCAGAAGCATAGTGAACTTGTTGGTTGCTCTTACCCTTAGAAAATATTTTGTTTATATCAAGTGTTCGTTAAGGAGGTTGATTCAAAATGCATAGCTCGTTGGTGAGTGATAAACAATGAATCAGACTAAGCAATGCAAAACATAAAGAAACACACAATATTTAACGTGGTTCGGAAAACACCTACGTCTATGATCGATCAATGATAGATCGATGAATCCCTTAACCTTGGATCTCTCGCTTATTTATCCTCGTTGAGTACGAGCTCAAACTCTCTTATTTATTATCATTGAGTACGAGCTTACACCTTTTTATTTAAACTCGTCGAGTATGAGATCTGTTTTGGGTTTACAATCGTTCTTCCTCGAAGCTTTTGGCTATGGAGGACTATGGGCTTTGAAGGCTCAAATCTAATGTAAGTCCCAACGGGTTTATCTTCATAAATATGGTGATTTCTCTCTAATTTACAACACTCAAGAATATACATAATCTATATCTATTGTTGAATAAATCTATGAAATGTGGAGAGAATCTTGTAGCGTTGAAGATCTTTTTGGTAATTTCACAAAAACCATTTTTGAAGAAGGCTTGATGTTTTTATAGGCCAGTATTTGAAAACTAGCCGTTGCAGCATTAAACAGGATAGTATTACATGCACAATATAGTCGTTGATGTTGATTGTACTTCTAGCCGTTGGAGTTAGTCCTATGTGGCATGTTGTTGTGGCATAGGACATGTAAGCTTATCAATTTAGGTAGATTATAGCTTCCTGCAACTGGTTTGAGCAGCTCGTTGGACCACATAAGGTCAGGTCGATATATCTACCTGCAGGTGAGCAGGTCGATTCTAATATTTCTCGAGCTGTCTCCCCAACAATATGTTGATCAACCTGTTAGACATAGAATGATTCCATCGAGCTGTCTCTTGTGTAGCTTGATACTTCATCGAGTTGCTTATTGTACACCTTGTGTAGATCGATATCTACCTGTTTGATGCAAGGTTGATTCTATCGCTCTGCTTCTTATGTAGCTTGTGTAGATCGATATCAACCTGTTTGATACAAGGTTGATTCAAGTGTGCTGCTTCTTGTGAAAATACGTACTCTACTGGTAGTGGTCTGCTTCTTGGTCTGCTCATTAATCTGTTCATCGATCTGTCCATCATTATGTCCATCAATCTGGCAGTGGCCTGCTCCGAGCAGTGAGCTGGTTTGTTAAATCACTTGCTTCAAGCAGCTCACTGTGATGCTGAGATAACCTGATGTGCGATAAATAATATGCTATAAAAACTAAGTCTAGACAGATTAGGTTAGTCTTATGAACAGATCATTACATTGATTTGTTCTCACATTTTGACTTAATCTTCTTCAAATAACAAGGTCGATCCTATGACATAGATCGTTAACTCAACTTGGCCTTACAATGTGATCTCTCTTCTAATACATAGACTAAATAAGATCAAGCTTTATTGACTAGGTCATTATTTCATCAACATGTCATTGCAAGTTAGCTGATCTGCTATTAAAAACACAGATGACTCTCATGGACTTGATATGTCTTCAACTTAGTCATTCTGTAAAGTCTATCTAATCTAGACGCTATAAATCATACTCTTAAACATCAATAAACGTTAAAACGCAAGCACAATTTAAAAGCATAAATACATATTATAGTTTCACATCATCAAAACACATAAATAATTATTTCCACAATTATCAAAAAGTTTCCTAAACACTTTGGTTTAATGCTATGGTTTTCAATTAGCATTGCTTATATCGATTTAGAGCATATAATTTTTTTTAGAATTTAGCATGCATTTGCAATTTTTAGTTAATTATATTGATTATTATTGTCTAATACGTCATAATTATGTTACACATACAAAATTTTAAGCTTAATTGAACTTATAGTAATCAGCATTAATGGAGAAGGGCTCGTTATATTGAACTAATAATATTACTAATAATTATGCAGACTTGTACGAAAAAATTTTATGAACATATGGATCAGTATTGGACGTGTGTGTTTTGGACAGTATTCATGTACTCTAATATTCCAATACTTTTTTTGGTGTGAATAATCAATAAAACACTAAATTTCCATAAAATAGAATAGAATCAAGAATAATGAGAAGTAACCAAGAATAGAATAATGGAACGTAATTTAGTTGATACCCTCTCGAGTATAATAAATGAGTCTCCTTCAATTGGAAATTTCATTGATCAAGATTCCCTTGGCTCACCAAATTTCATAAAAGCATTGTTGCAAGGTGGTATAGGCACTCAGAATTAGAAACAAGACAACTAAATCTTTCTTCCTTCTTCCTCACCTCTTCTGTCTTTTTCTTCTTCTCTTCTGGAATCTATTGCACCAAAAGAAATATTAAGGAGGTGTTTTCTCCTCTCTTCTTCTCTTCTCTCTTTTTCTTTTGTGTTGTTGGTGGAATCTATGTTGGTGGAATCTATGGCACCAAAAGAAATATTAAGGAAATAGATTTAGTGACAGTCAGATTAATATTCAAAATAATAGGTCTCGGATTCAAGTTCTTCGTGACGCGACCACTATAAAAAAAGAATTTTTTTTGTAACGGAATAGTGATTGAAAAATTTTTTGTTTTTAAATTTTAACGGATTAACAACGGAATTGATATGGAATTGTTGTTCAATTTTTAGTAACGAAATTAGTGACGAAATAATCCGTTATTAAAATTTAGTAACGAATTTTTCCGTTACTAAAATTGAAAAAACCATTTTAGAAACGGAAATTCCGTTACAGTTCCGTTGTTATATAATAACGGAATATATTTTGTTGTTAATTGTTTTTAGCAACCATCGATATTACTACGGATAAATCCGTTACAAATCTGTAACTAATAATTTTAGTAACGGAATTTCTTATTTTAGTTACTGAAAAATTCTGTTGCTAAATAATTTTTTTTTTGTAGTCGACTATATAATTTAATGTTAATGTAATTCAATTTTTATTAAAAAAAGAAAATACTACCTCTGTGCCACCGATATAGTCTCTCTCTCCCGATTGGGATGTCACACGAAAATAGTTTCATTTCCCTTTTTGACAAATTTTATAACTAAAAAATAAAGGGTATTAAGATAAATCTAATAAAGTAAAAGAGAATAAAGAAAGATATTAATTTGCGTATAAAAAAAAAGAAGAATTACTTTCATGAAACGGATGAAATATTAAGAAAGGATTTGCTAAGTAAGATATGATTAATCAAAATTCTAGAATTATCTCTTTTCTTTTGATTACTTTAATCTCACCTTTTAAATGAAATACTTAATTATCAATTAAATGTTATATTGTACTACCTTTGTCCCAATAATTTGTCATAATTTATTACTTAGATAAATATAAAATTGTGTCATTCTTATTATCCCAATAATTTGACATAATTTTTTATTTTAATCCACTTAGATAAATATAAAATTGTGTCATTCATATTAGCAACTAAAAACTAAAACTAGATAAATTAGTTTATCACAAAACATCATCGTTTCATCACTACAACAAAAACACTCTGTAGTGATAATAATATCGGTGACGATAATCATTTTATCACAATAAATGCACTTATTGTGACAATAATATTTGTCGTCACAAAATATTTTTATAGTTACAAAATTTAGTATTGTCAATATTTCTTATCACTATATATTAGTGACATCTTTCGTGTTATCATTATAAATATATTTATTGTGATAATAATCTATGTCGTCACTACATAATAAAATAGTGATATATATAATTCTTGTGACTAGTTGTCACTATATATTAGTGACGATCACGTTTTTGTGACTGCAAGTATATCTATATTGACAATATTTTCAATCATCACCAAAAAATTTAATAGTGAAAAGATTCAGTATTGTCATTATTTATTATCACTGTATGTTAGTGTCGATTTTAGTTGGTGTCACAATAATCTCATATTTAATGATAAAAAATATTTCCGTCACAAGAAAATGCATCAGTGACAAATGTTATTGTTGCAACAATGAATGCTCACTAGATGATAGTGACAATTATAATATGAACACTGTAAATATATATATATATATATATATATAGTGATATTATTTTCAATTGACACAAGATAAATACATATGTGATATTTAATTGTTGTCGCAATTTATTGTCACTATAAAAATTAGTATAGCTAGTTTATATATAATTTTTCTATATAGACAGACGATTATGGATGGTAATGAGCAGTATAGTATAATAACTCAATTTTAAATAAATATAAATAAAAGCATTATTTGTTATTCAAAATGAATGAGTTCATTTGAAAAAAATTAATAATTTAAACAAAATACAATTAAATAAATATAATCAATAAATATCAAAATCATCTTCACTTTCATACAACTTGTCGCCGATGTGTTCGTCGTCGTCGTCATCATCATCGTCATCATATTCTTCTTCTCTCTCTTCTTCCTTATGGTCCTCGTCATCATCATCTTCTTCTTCTTGCACTACATTTACTTCATGCGAATCATGCCTCGGTGTGACTATTGATTTAGAGATAGTCAATGGCAGTATATCATCTCGACTCCTCTCATGAAAATCATCAGATCGTGGAGTCACGTCATTTACAAATTGTACTTCATTTTGTTGATAAGACTCACCGGTCATCAAACATTCGTCATCTTTATCCACACCCACATTCCATAAACTTCGAGCATACGTTGGGACAATGACCTTCCAATTTTTGCCTAGTCTGATGTCGTCAACATAATACACTTGTTCTACTTGAGTCGCCAAAACATACGGTTCACTAGTCTTCCATGGTTTTGACATGTTAAGACTTGTATAACCATATTTGTCTTTCTGCACTGCCTTTCCTTCATACCAATCACACTTAAATAATGTAACCTAAAGATTATCTAAATAGTCCAACTGAATTATATCCACCAATACGCCATAGTATTCTTGGAATTCACATTCAGAGCCTTCAACTTTCACAACTATCCCATTTTTGTCCGAATCATGACTTTTTGTATGAAATCGTAATCCATTCACTATACAACCCTCATAACGGGTTCCTCTTCGATCAGGACCATATGATAAGTATATTAGATTGTCATGGATTTGTTCTCTTTCTTTCGCTGACACATATTTCATCTAATAGAGAAGAAAGTAAGAAAGTTATGAAAAATGTAAATTATCATGATGTGCTAACTTATGAATCGACCTATAAAAAATTAATGTGATCATGCTTTAATTTATATATTACAGGGTAATATAACTAAAAAGGTGATTGTGTACTTTGCATGATCACGTTTTTGTAAAGAAAATCGTATTCTAAAATAAGTTAATTTATTTAACGTGATCACATATAAAATAGAATTGTATTTTATCGCCGCATACTATAAAATTGTGCCCTTAATATGATCAAACTTGTAATTTCAAAGAATTCGTTACTATCAATCTTATTCACCGCTTCCATAAACTTCGAGTGATCAAGCTAGAATGAATTTTCACTAAGTACTAATTTTTTGCTAAATTATTTTCGGCATGCTAAATTTATATTATAACACTTTATTAATGAAAAAGATACACATTTTACATATATAATGAAATTGGAAATTAAAAATTTAAAACTTTAAATTACTTACTCGTTCTTCAAACCATTTAACAAATGATCGATCATGCTCTTGTTCTACATTAACACATCCCTTCTTTACCAGTTCTTCCTTGTGCTCTCTGCATAAATATAGTACAATCAAGATGACAGTGTAAATTAACATTAAAGTTTTTAAGCATAGTAAATTTAACAAAATAAGTAGTTATTTATAAAAATATTTACCTGATAAATTTCAACACCTCGTCACAATTCTTCAAAATGAAAGCCTTCATTTGTCTAAATGCAATATCATCAAGACTTGAATATACACCTTTACCTAGAAAACGTATTTTCTCAGAGAAAATAGACAACTTGTCTATTGCTATATATTTGCTCCTTTCAGAGTTACGTTCTTCTCTGGTAAAGTGTGTCTCAATATCATTCATATACATTGAGCAGAATGTCATGCATTCTTCAGCAATATAACACTCTGCTATCGAGCCTTCTGGATGTGCTTTGTTAGTAACATATTGTTTCAATCGATATAAGTACCTGAAAAGAAAATATTACAAACTCATATATAATAATGTATAATTTGACTTATACTTTCATGGACAATGTGTATATATAATTTCTAACCTCTCAATCGGATACATCCATCGATATTGTACGGGTCCTCCCAGTTCATTTTGCTCGTTGGATGAATATTCCAATGGATATCAAGAGAAAAATGTTTCTTGGAATGAAGGTATGCGTAATACTTTATTTTTTCTCAATTTTAATTTATATTTATAAGTTTTTTCTTTTTCAGCAAAAGTTTAATCTTGAAAATGACGTCAAAGTCAAGAAAGTGGTGTTCAATCAACTCAACCATCAATACAGGAGCTATAAGCATAAAATGCACATTCACTATCTTCGGATGAAGGAAAAAGGTGAAGGAGAAATCTTAAACAATCCTCCGATAGGGGTTAACCGAGAAGATTGGAAGAGTTTGACTGACTACTTTGAATCTGATGCATTTAAGGTAATTATCTATCATTAGTATTTCATCAGTCAAGAATATTCATCGTTATATTATGAAGTATGATAATTGGTTGATTTGTATATGAAAATATCATGTTATTATGTAATTCTCTTTCAAAAATGAAATGTGAATAAATGTGATTATGTAATTGAGTGTATTATCTAGATAATGTTCATACGTAGTTATATACTTAATCTAGGAAATAGATAAATCCAATAAACGTGATCATATAATTTTGTATAGTATCTTCTTATCAAAAGATAAATGCAGTAAGCATGATCATATAATTTTGTATATTATCTCTGTATCAAGTACGGTTGAAGTATTTAATGTAAGAAAAAGATAAAGATCAATAAGCGTGATCATATAATTTTGTTTATTATCTTTTTACATATTATGAATATTGAGTTTATTCAAAATGTTACATGATCACGGTTATTGTGTATGTGAGAAAATAATCTAAATATTTCTGACCATATATTTGTGTATATTGTTTTCTGTAATATGTTGCCACATATTATGATAGTTGGTTTTGCTAAATGTGGTGTGATCATATCTATTAATATTAGTTATTATGTTTTTTTATCATAGCAAATGAGTGAAAGAAATAGAGAAAATAGGAAAAAGTTACAAATCAATCATGCCTGCGGAACAAGATCTATTGCACAATATTGCTACCAAGAGGTACACAACTAGATAAAATTGTTCAGTTTAAATATTTTACTTTTCAATGTTACGCTAACATTTAAAATTTTAGCGCGATCCTGAAACGGGAGAAGAGCCTAGTCGTACTCATGCATGGAGACTAAGTAGGTATAGTAATGGAAAAAAAGAATGGGTTGATACACGCTCAAAGAAAGTTTATGTAAGTGTAAAATTTAATTTATATGTATATGCTACCGTAAAATAATTAGATAGTTTAACAAATTATAATTTTCAGGATGAACTAATTGCACAGCCAAGAAAATGAGGATGGAGAAGATCCTATGTCCGAGGATGAAGCTTTTATCAAGGTTCTTGGTGAAGAAAAGTCCACCCGAAACCGTGGATGTGGAGATGGTTTGAAGCCACCAAGTAAGAGAGGCGAAAGAATAAATTTGGAGTTGCAAAAAGAGAATGAACTGTTGAAGAGGCAGAATAAAGATATATCTCAACAATTTCAATCATTAAAAGATCAACTCAGCCGCCATGAAGTGAATATTGAATCTCGATTGGAAACTCTTCTAAGAGAGCGTCTTCCCGATATCATTCAAGGTTTAAGTCATAATAGTTAGAAAATTGAATAGCTTTAAGTAATTTCTTATTGAAACTCCAACTTTGTTGAATTTATTTACTTTTAGAATGATACATTGTGTTTTAAGTTTGTTGGATATATTATTATTTGGTATTGCATTTAATACATTTTTTAATTTTACATTAATATTTTTTGATATTTTTGATGGTTGACATAATTATATATTTTTCATAATATATATATATATATATAATGACCCAAAATGTAGAATTATCAACAAATTAATCATGATATTTTATGCTATAATTGTGATGACTTTTGAATTATTTTTTATTATTAAATTAATAAAAAAAATTGTCATAACAATTATATTGACAATAATTTATGTCGCTAAATATCAACACTTTAGAGATAACACGATTTTTTTATTTGTGATGCATTAGATGTGTCACTAAAAATTATATTTGCAACCACAATAATATAAATTTACTTGCGACAACAATCGTTCGTCACTGCAAAATAATTTTTAGTGGCAAAAATTAATTATATATACATGGTGCATAATTTAGGAACGAATATAACATGTCACTAAATTAAGATGATTTAATGACGACAAACGGATGCGACTACATAATGTTAATTGCAGTGACGATTATGAAACTGTGACTAATACATAATAATTTAGTGATGCTACACGATTGTCACTACATGGTAATGTATATAGTGATGAATCTATTATGTCACTAAATGAAAGAGTTATAGTGAAGAAAAAATGTGTCACTAAAATTACGAATTACAGTGACGAGCAAACGTCGTGACAACAAAAATTGGTCTATAGTGAGTAGAAAAAATTGTCACAAATGAAATAGATTTAGTGGCAAGTTGATGCGTCACAACAAAGTTGGTATACAGTGATGATGTTGCAAGCGTTGTCACTAAAGCTTTTAGCAACGGCTTATACAGCTGCGAGCCAGCGACGAATAGAAAAATTATCACAATATTTTATAGTGACAATTTTGACACTTATGGTGACAAAAAAATTCGCCACTATAGAGTGTTTTTGTTGTAGTGCATGTTTCTAGATCTTCTCTCAATCCAAAATCTTCTCACAATTCAAATTGAAACTAAATTATATAAACAGCCAAGCAAGCTCCTCTAAGATTATAGTCCTGATAGGTAAAAAACAAGTAAATATAGATTAGTTGGTTTGCCTTTTTTACGTGCTAGCTGTCTGTCAGTCTGTAATGGCATCAAAGTAGCTCAAGACTGAAACTCATCAGCGAGCGAGTAATTTGGCACATGATTGATATGATTAATGCAAGTGAAAAAAAGTAACTAGATGGAATTGGGAAGAATAATGAGGGGTGATTCAATAATTAATCAAGTAAATGATCAATGTTTAGTCTACATGAGACCATTATAAGAATAGACTAGTGAAGATTAAAGAAATAAATGATGAAGGTAAATTAACTAAATCTGCCTCTTCTTCATTGCCTGCTTGTTATTGTGCATCCACACCTTGAAGACTTGCCTGTTGATGCCAGTTTCTTGGCAGAGCTGCTGCACTAAGTGCTCATCTTCTTTCTGAATCCTCCATCCCAACTTGTTGGCTACTTCCTGCATCCGATCCTTCTGTTCCTGACTGAATTTCGTACGGAACCGCTTCTTCGACCCCTCTGCATGCGCGCTGCCGGACTGTTGGTACATGTTCAGATCCTCGCTCGACGACTCCTCGGCCGCCCTTCCTCCGCCGAAGCTCACCATCCCCGCTACTAGAGGCGGAGGAGGTGTTTGGGTAGTGCTTCGGTTGCCAGGGTGGTGGATGTGGTACACGCCGTCGCCTTCTTTCCGGTGGAAATTGCGGTGGCAATCGCAGGCGGCGCAGCGCAGGGACTCAGTGGTGCCCTCCTCTCCGTTAGGCATGAACTCTCCGCATCCGTCCAACACGTGGCCACCCATGCTCGCCGCGTGATTCTTCTGGCATTCTCTATATCTTATATTGGTGTTATTCGGTTGCGGTGGCGTAGTCCGTGAATCCGATGGGCCGTCAGCGATGGGGGTGGAGGGATCTGGATCTGGATCCGGGGAGGGGGCTTTGTGTATCACATGGGTTGGCGGCGGTGGAGGGCTGAGATGCTGGCGATTGTTCTGAGGATGGAAGTTCTGGTGGTCTAGGGTTTGGGTAGGGCTGAAAATGGAGCTTCCGCGGCGAATCGACGGCGCTGCGTTTCCCCTTCTCTCCGTTGGAGTGGAGAGAATGGCTGCAAGGGGAAGCTTCACTGGCGATTCTGGGCCGCGCGGCGGCGGAGTGTAACTCGTATCTCTATCTTGACCTCTGCGTTCCATAAAATCCTAGCTAGAGAGATTTAGGTTGTTAATTTATGGGGTTTTGCTTGATTTGGGTCCTAATATGATTGATTGAGAGGTAATCAAGTAAATAATGTAGTGAGAACTTTAAGAGTTTTGTTTTATGTTGAATTGGACTTTGTAGTGATAACCCCACCACCCCAATATCACTCAAAACCCTATTCCCAATAAGTAAGCAAGAGGAAGGGGTGCAGTGGTGTACAGAGGTATGCAGTGCTTCAAATTTGACCTCATTTCAAGAAAATCTAAGGAGAAATTATTAATCAAAGAATCTTGAGACTAAATTTCGGACATAAAACTTAAATGGGTCCCCACCTCCCACCCTCACCACCCCCTAAGACGCAATTAAATTTGGCTAAACCCTCAAGGTCATAAAACGACAAACACCACCGTCATCAACACCAAATCAAGTTTCAGGCCACTACAAATATCTATCTATCTATATATATTCTAGAAAGAGAGAGGGAGAGGGAAAGAGAGAGAGGTGGTGAAGAAGTGGGAGAGCAAGAAAACGAGGAAGTTAGTGTGTTCCCCAATAGCCTGCAGCCAAAATATGCAAGCAATAAAATATGACAGGTAGAGAATTAGGACTGGCAATTGGGAAAGAGGTAGCGAGAGATACATAACACAGTTAAGTGATTATAAGCGGGTGGTCAATTGAGACATTTACTTACTCTAGAAAATAGAAGCACCGACAAGATGTTGTTGCTTCTCTTGACTTGAACAGCATACGACTAATGCACAGTACTCATCCATTTCTTCATTTATTGCACACTGCGCATTCATTCCTATATGTAATGTAATGTAATGTACCAAAATAAATATTCAATCGATGTGAGAGAGAGAGAGAGAGAACTTATTCTTGATCTGAACTTGTCCATCAACCGACTACTATGCTGTATAAACTTTGATTGCGAGAGTTGTTGAAGCAGTAGGAACGATGATAGCTAGGTAAAGCATTAACCCGTTGATCAATTTAAGCTTTTCTATGAGTATACATTTAGAGAGAGAGAGAGATTTGTGGGTTTGGAGAGGATGAAATGTGGTTATGGTATGTAAATGATGTAAGTGTGTAATGGGTGAAAATGATGATGATGGTCCACAGCTCAGCAAAATGGTCCAGTTAGTGTGTGTCAGATTCCTCATTTCACTCTTTCTCTCAACTCTGTCTCAACCTGTCACTACACTGCATCTACGCAACCTAACTACATTAACAGTTACTCATAATTTATTACCGCTAATCATGTTTTTATTACAATTTAATAATCATAATCATAATCTACTAATTCATCATTAAAATTTACTTATTCATAATTAGAGTTTAATTATCCATAATTACATGCAGTTGATTAAGAATCTGTATATAATAGTATCTGGTTACTCGTGGATGGAGATAAGGCGCTACGCGGGAAATTTTCAAGGCTTTATAATCTTACTCTACAAAATGAGGGGCTAGTCGGAGAGATGGGGGAATGGATGTGGATAGTGGAGATGAAAATTAAACTGGAGAAGGGATTTGATGGGGAGAGAAATTGAGCTCGCTGACAATCTATTTAATTCTATTAACAGAATTCGGCCTCAAGAAAATGACAAAGATCGTTGTGCATGGAATGAGGATCAAACATCAATAAGATTTGTCCAGAGATCTTATTATTTAATGTCTAATAATGATCAAATAAGTCAAGATGTGGCTAACAAGAACTTGAACATTTCAATCTGATTTGGAAGGCTTATGCTTTCAAAGCTGCTTTTACAGCATGGAGAGTGTTACGGGAAAGATTACCAACTTTCGCGAATTTGGCCAAGTGGGGTGTGGTCTACGTTGATGGGCGAATGTGTTCGAGATGTGGTCGATTCCCGAGACGATTGACCATCTTTTTTTGCGAATGCGAGCACATGGTGTAACTTTGGAACACAGTGTTGAACAAGAGTGGCATCATGTGGAGTGCACCGCGAAAGGCTACGGACCATTTTTGGCAAATGGAAAATTTGTTAAAGTGTAAGAAAATTAAGAGAAATTAGGAGGTCTCTGTATTAGCGTGGCAATAAGGTTATATTTGAGAAAGCGAATTGGGATTATAAAAAAATCGAAGATGAAATATTTGACAGATTTTGTGTCATGGATTGACAACCTCTCGTTTTTGGAGGTTGACTCTCTAGAAGAATGGAAGATTAGGACTTGGAATGAGATATATTTCTAGATCAAAGGCAAAATTGAGAGCCGGAGTAGAATTTGTGAAATTGGCGTTTAGCTTGGCGTAGAGGAATTAAAGGCATTAGTCTTGTATCTTATTGAGCGATCATGTCCAATTCCTAGAATGTTGTATATTTTATTTTTGTATTTTATGTTCTGGTACTTCTCGTATCTGTATGTTCTCCTTGATCTTCATTAATAAAATATTTTCTCTGATCAAAAAAAAAATATAGTACCTGGTTAATTTATTTTTTAATACTCTCTCTGTTCCATTAAACATGTCATGTTTTGACCAAAAATCTCTCACAGTTTTAGTCAAAACATGACATATTTAGTAACACAGGGAGTATAAATATGATGCATGCTTACTACAGTACTTAGATTTGGGAAGCCATAATTTTGGCCTGCATCGTCTCCTATTTGAAACTTTGACTAAGTCGAGCATATGGGATCTCTAATCTGGTTCCAGCCGGCCGGCCACAATGAAGGCCAACTAGTAGCCCCTTTGAGATGGACTCTGAAATAGCATGCCAATTACATATATCAGTATAAGTTACTTAAATTATTTTAGAATTATTCCAAGTTCGTATAAATCAAAATTAATTTAATATTCGTTTATTGATGAAACAAATATAATTTGAACATCAAACCGAATTCAAAAAGTTTCGATCCAAACTAAAGTTTAATAGTGCTTCAAAAGTTTTGTAAACATATTCGAATCGAATATTAACGGGTCAAAGTTAATTTCAAATAATCATTTACAAAATTTGTTAACGACCATGCTCACAAATTTTAAAAATGATCGATCTTTATATACAAATCATTTACGAACTTGTTCAATATAAAAATACATCGTCATTCAAATAATTTAATAAACGAGTTCAAAGTTTAATATTTAATGAATTCAATCCAAATTTAAATACACTATCTCACTGAAGAACAAATACAATCCAAAATAAAATCGCAAAAGAAAAAAAAATTACTCCAATAATAAAAAGTCTTAGTCCTAATAAAACAAGTTATAATTCTAAAAAATTTGAAAAAAGGCAAATTTAACACGAATAATTAATTAAAGAAACGGAACTTTGACCTCAATTTTTATTTATGGATCAAAACTCGAACTTACGTTACAAAAGTCGAACTGAACATAATCCTTTAAATTTTTAAGAGTTTGAAGCGTATTACTACTATATTTAATTGGATTACGAACCTAGTTATTAATTCCCTTGTCGGGGATGCTTGAAAATCAGATTTTCTCAATTTTCGAAAGTTGTGACATGTTTGAAACTCCACATAAATGTCAAGTGAAGTATGATTCCTCTTATATCAAAATATATTCCATACTACTTCCTCAAATATATATATATATATATATATATACTACAACATTTTCAGGCAACATTTACATACATATATCTGTATCTTTTAGTGTGATATTATTAACAATTATTGATGTATATATAACATAATACTAACATAATTAATATCGCTAAATCAGGAGATTACATACATCTTAGATTTTGCTAGAAGAAATAATATATGATATAACTAATAATTAATGGAGACAGAATGCAAAATGAAAAATTATAAGCTTATGACAATTCACTATATATGATATTAATTATACTACTAAATATATGTACTAGTAGTTAATTTCTAAGGTGATGGATAATGTGTTCCAAATTTGTGTCTCATATTCTATCTTCAATTTAAATTTATATCTTTTAGTTTAATTTTATACTTTTTTTCATCCAAATAGGATGTATAATTATTTTTTAACATTTAATGTCACTATTAATTAATTTTTAGCTAGGTTTATAAATTCAAAATTAGGGTATACAATTTTTAAAAATTTTAAAATTTCAAATATTTGTTAATTACTCCCTCCGTCCACAAAAAAGCTTCCTAATTTGCCATTTTAGTCCGTCCACGAAAAGGCTTCCTAATTCAACTTTCCATTTATGGAAAGTGGACCCACCACACTCTCTACACACAACTCAATTTAATATAATACATTAAGTGGGACCCAACATCCACTAACTACACACAACACAATTTAAAACACTATATTAAGTGAGACCCAAACTCCACTCACTACATATCATCATTAAAATCAAAAGCACTACATAAAAACCTGCACCGGGTCAAACTAGGAAGCAAATTCGTGGACGGAGGGAGTATAATTTATTAGGTAATGATAAATTTTTTATTTTTTTAAAAATATTAATTAAAATAATAAATTTGATTATGTCACATGATTGTATATAAGACATTACCAAGGAATGAAATTGATTGTAATTTTGATTGTGATATATCTATATACTACCTTTCACCTCTGTCCGTAAACATTGTCCATTAGTGAAAAAACATATATATACTGCGAATCTTTGCACAGTATATGAGTACACTTAACTTTATATACTGTACTTCATTATTTTGTACTACTAGTATTTTGCTATTTCATTTGCCATTTCTTCCACCAAAACAAGATCAATCCTTCTTTTAAATATCGTACTACTTTCCGGTACCATATTTGAATCACCTAATCATCTTGTATTCTATATTATTCATTTTGTTTTACAAAACTAAGATTATATTAGACATTCAGGTGGTCTTGGCAGACAAGATATGATAGGATAAGATTAAATTATCTTACCAAAATCATGTGTTTGGTAACAAATATGATTAATTTATCGACCCACTATTAAATAATTGGCCCGTGTCAATATCACTATTTTTTTCTATATTTTAATCTTAAGTAAAATATGAGATTAAAATAGTCCTTATATAATTTAATCTTATTTTACTATATTCTATATTGTTACCAACATGTCAATCAGTAGTAGAATGAATGTTTATTTTGTCTCATGTTTTTATGAATATATAGGCCATATATCAAACTTCGCCTACATGCTTTGGCGCTAAAAATAATTAAAGAATAACGTAATCCCCCTTTTATGTTTTGTCTTTGATGATCTTTTACTTGTTTAATTTTTCGTTTCTATTTTTTTTTTGCTTTATGGGTTTTAAAATTTAATTATTATGATCAAGGGAGTGGAGCAGCAGGCTTTAAGACTTGCAAATTAATGGAGGCACTTTATTTGAATTATTTTGAGTAATTCCTATTTACATAGCATGCTTGTGTTGTGTTTAGTCCACCTTTCCTGCCATCCCACCTTCTGAAATGGTTCAGCTCTCCAATTTCTTTTGACCAAATGAAAATGATATTCAAAAAGGTTTTTATGTTCAGATTTTTTGTTAAATTCTTGACACGTTAGCTAATGTAAAGATTATCGATCAATGTCTTCTGAAAAAGGTATACTAACGATGAAGGTTAATTATAAATATATGTTGGAAATATTTATTAGAGCACATGATGCTATGATGAAATATGTTTTACATTCATAATCAATCAATTAGATCCATTATCAAGAAAATATTTTCCTAATAATATGAATTAATATTATTGAAAAATAATGTATGCTAAAATTAAATTAAAAAATTTAAATGGAAATACAAAAATATAAGAATAAATACGGTGGGGAAAGGAATAATCCTGAAAATTAGTAATCACTTTTGAAGCCCTTTTATTTTCTTTGAAACTCACAGTGGTGGGGTCAGCATTAGGTTCATGATTTTCATTTTTCTCATTGCCAATACAATCGATCCGTTAATGCTCCTGAAACATAAAATTTTATTATCTAATTAATTGAAATATATATATATATATATATATATATAGAAGGATTATGTTAGACTCGTTATATCATTGCATGCTGGTATAACTTAATCTGTTCGTTATTAACGTGAAAATGTCTGTTAAATATATAAGTTAATATGATTTTTATTATTTTATTATTTTACATTTAATAAATATTAACTATGCTCTCATTAATAAATTATAATTGGAAAGTGATTTTTAGTAAAATTTTATCAAAAAATATTATTTATATACATGGTATGTCACATTATTCATGATATACTAACAATATCCAGGACAGATAGAGAATCGTTTATAATAGTATATAGATAAAAGTTCATCTACGATACCATGCAAAACACTTCATTAAAAAGATTAGGGGATATGCATCAAAATAAATTTATATTTTTTTGACGCCCTTCTAAATACAATAGAACAACAAGCTCATTGTCAAACCAAAGAAAGGTAAGTTTTTTCAAGTGTGACTTAGATTCAGGGACGAATGGAGCATGGGGTATAGGGGGACAATGATCCATGAATGAAAATAAAATTTTCAATACATTTGAACTAACATCTAAATATCGTAAACAAGAATGAACCCATGTGATCCTTAAGAACAACTTGTTTCAACAACACCCAAATGATAAATGACGCCTCAAATGAGATGAAAATTTGTTTGACAAGTCAATAAACTCCACAGATAAACTATCAGCTAAATTATGAGAGAACCGAATAAAGAGTAAAAATTCACATTATTTAATCAAATTCTCATTATTTATGTAACTTCCTCCTCCATATATAGTTTCAGGAATCATAATTCTAAAAGGAATAATAATAATAAATTGAAAAAGTCTGTCATGAATTAGAAATAACTTCTACCACTAGTAGAAAACAAATTATAGTCTAAAATTTAAAATAAATTCTTATCATATTTCATACTAGGAATATGAATAAAAATCATAATAATGAACCAAATCAACTAATTAATAACGAACTTAGACTTTATAATTCGATTCTCTTATTAAAATTTTAAAATAATAAAATAAAAGATAAATCCTATTCAAAATAAGTCGTATTTGAATTGATTAACATGATTTGTTGAAAACTTGTGTTAGAGTTATTCTAACTCTATAATATTGTTGTTTGTTTCTTCATG